>JBBPBX010014910.1:0-40264 GCA_038048925.1 Garcialebias charrua
CTGCTGGCTGGTCTTCACAAGGACATTTTGAGCGTGGAGCCATTGTTGCCTTTTGCAGGTTGTAGTCGTAAACTTTAAAAACCACTAACACTTATCTGTATGTTTCTTTAATTCCTTTATTTTATCTAGAATTTAAAACTTCATGTTTTTTTCTTTTGAGATATGCTCAAAGCCCCTGGATGTGGTTTCTCGATCCAGACCCTCCGGCAGATGAAGTAGCTGACGACCGCGGGCCCTGTCCAGTCTCCACGCCATCAGAGAGACCTGCCAGAAGTTCAAAACATCTTTAAATGTCTCACAAGCACACATATTATTTATATAAGTCACAAACAGAAACAACACATACCAGAAGATGTGTTTGTGTTTGTCATTTCACTTGTCAAGGACAGCAGCCTAGGACAGACAGTAACCTGCTAATATTTTATTTTTAATGATGCCTTCTCTGACAACTTGGAGACTTTAGACAGTGTAATGTTTATGTTTTTTTTTAATGTGACTAAAACAGCATTTGTATATTAACAGATTAAAAAATGTAACTAAAAAAAGTTCCACTTCACTAAAAGTCAAATTAGAGCACAGTTTCTTTATTTTTAAAGGAATGTTTTCGAAGATGCAGTGCTGTTAGACCTCAAATAATGTTAATAAAACATGTTTGTCTTGTGGAAACTACTACTGTATATTTTTTCAACGCAGAAAGAGTTCAAATGATAACAGCTAACAGTGCAGTGGTCTGTTCATTTTTACAGGGCTGAATGTTTGACATTTTACTCACCTGTTCTTCAGTGGGGTTGAAGGAAGAATCTCTTTGCATGTCGCAGGTTGAAACTTCAACACAGCCAGTGGACCGAGGTACAGCCAGGTCTCGTAGAACTAGCTAGCTGCTGCTAGCTTAGCAGCTGTCCAGTAGCATGTTGTTCAGCTGCGGGAGGTTGTTCTCTGTTTTGTCTGTTTCCCATACCCAAGATGTAATGTTGGAACGTAATCCACGGAGCTTGGATCATTAATGTCCATGCCAGATAATAAATGCTGATTACACACGTTGCTGCTTTGTGTCGGGGTGAAGTCCTGCCGGCGAAGAGCTCATCTTCCTCCACATCTTCCTTCTTTTAGTCGCTTTACTCGACTTTCCTAGAGGGACTTGGTAAAACGAACAAGTCTCACCTTCTTCTTTTACTCGTTTACGTTGCCTGGAACAATTATAAACACAATAAAAGTCATATTTCCCCAGCGCGACCGTTGCCAGTAATGACAACACTCCAGTTGCGTGCCCGTGCTTCCGGTTGAGTCTCGAAAAATGCGAGTGCGCATGCGCGATGACGTCAACTGGTAAAAGGCCGATGGGTTCCAGGTGCGAACGTCTGGTTGTTAGAGTGGGCGTGGTATAAAAGCAGCTGCTCTGCATGCGGGCAGACAGGTCGCCTTCACACGTCGCCGTGTGGCTGGTGCCGTGGGTTCTGGACCGTCATGGTGTCCCACGGGTTTTGGCAGTAAAGGCAACCAGTCACTGAGTGTGATACGGGCTGTTTGACTGCTGGACGGTAGGTGTTCTTTCTCTCGCTGTATTATAGCTGATTTTGGGTCAGAAATGATAAATCTACGTGTGATTATAGAGCTTTGGAGCGTGACGTCACTGGTCCACCGCGCACAGCATTGTGGGTAGTTTTTTTTTGTAGTTTTTTGTCGATCCGCCATTTTTCCTGCCTTGCTCGTATTTTGTTCGAATCAGGTTTCAACAGTTTAGCAATGGTCCGAACTTGCTGTGTAATAGGATGCAATGTCCGTTCACACGACAGAAAAGGTAAAAAAATAGAAAACGGACTCTCGTTTTATAGTTTCCCTACCTGGAAACAACGCGAGGGGAGACGAATGGCATGGATATCAGCAGTGAGACGTCCTGATGTAACGTTCTCCAACATCACAAGATACATGCTTGTTTGTTCCAGACATTTCCATTCAGGTGAGTATTTTAAATCAGTTTACTGGAGTTGTGCCATTTTGTCAAGGTGTATCATGTTTTGGTCGAGTTCAGTGCATAGTGGGTCAACCAAGTTTAGGTCGGACATCTGTGTTATTTTAAAATAAACTGTTTAAAGTTGATTGTGTTGTCACATTGACTGTAGCATATTGTTTTTTATTATTAATTTATTTCTTTATTCATTTTATCAAAATAAATACCCAACAAAGACAAAAAAAAGAAAATATAAAATGAAAGGCAGCAGAAAGAAGAAACTATCTTATTATATCTGCCCCTTTTCCAAACAATCTATTCAAAGAATAATCTATAAGTAACAAAAAATGAGTAACTCATCTCAATTTTCAAATTTCAACATATTACACATTAAAGGGGACCACATATATGTTTTTAAAATGTTTATGGTATTTCTTTGGGGTTAAAAAACAGTGTTCATTCAATTTAATACACAAAATAATTCTTAGATAATCAATTATACCCTTTTTAATTCTGCCATTTTTAACTTTCGTTTTGAACGACTGGTTCTGATTGAAGTTCTGAAGTCCACGCCCTTCAACGATCTGTTTACGCCCTCTGTAACAGCCAGTATCTGTAATGTGTTGTTGTTTTAAAATTAGCTCTTTTTTTTTTACTCATTTGACTTACTGTTAGTGTTAGCTTAAGATAACTTACCGAAACCCGTCTGAGCGCGCCGCAATTTGCTGCTCCTTTTAGCATGAGACCACCCGAATCCGATGCTAATGTTAGCTTGTTCCTCTTCCGGTTTTCGCCAGCTCCGCTCGTTCACGCGGAGATTTTGGGAGTTATCGCTGTTCCAGTCAAGACAACACAAAGTTCAACAAGTGTCTCCCTTAAATTAATCCGTAAGGAGAAGGTCCTCGCTGCTGCGAGGCTTCTGCCAGGCTGCAACGAGGCTGTACACTTGAAGCTCCGCTCCATCGTGCCAGAAGATGGTCCCGTTGACGCCGGTCCCTACGACGGGGGTCTGCTCGTTTAATTTTTGCCGGCTGCGCGTTGTGAGCGATCGCAAATACACTAAAAATTGAACTAAAACATAAAAATAACACTTATACTTTATTTATAAAGCCATTTAAAAAAAACGCAGCTGCAACAAAGTGCTGTACACATGAAATTAAGAACATATAAACAAAAGATGAGATGAAATCATGAAAAACAACCGTCATGTGTTTCATACAGAAGTGGGTTGAGCCTAACTAGGGGTTGCTAGGTGAGGGGCTGGACCTAACCAGGGGTTGCTAGGTGAGGGGCTGGTCAGGTTTGAGGTGATTGGCTGCGGTTTGTGACGTAACAAACCGCAGGAAGTGAGAACCTGACCGTTTATATCACAGACAAATAAATCTACTTAGAGTAAATAAACCACTGGGTGCATTTTTTTGGCACAAGGACTGTTTTTTTATGAAGTAAATACCCAAAGTTTAGTAAAAAAACATCAAAAAGTGCATTTTGCATGTGTGGTCCCCTTTAAAGCGCTTCATCTTTTAACAAAATGTGTCTGAATATTTAAGGGTAGTACATTGTTATGACATTTATACATCACCATTAAAATAAGGTAATCTACTAATGGAACTTCAGTAATTTCAACTCAAAAAATAATATACTAGATGGATGACAGTAATGTTTTCTGGCAATAATTATATTACTGATCTGCGTTCTCTTCAAGGCAAATCTTCTTATGAGATGGATGAGTCAAATCCCGACTGGGCTCCAACACTGCACTTGGGACGCTCCGAGGTGAAAGTGTCAACATCAGACAGACATGCTCGTCCATAAAGAGACGTTACAGCAGAAAACAAGGGGAAGATGAAGGAAGTGATGGAGAGGCAAAATCAACAAGCAGTGGACTCTGCAGGAGATGATCACCAACAGGTGGTGGAGGCAGCTGGAGATGAGCACCAACAGGTGGTGGAGGCAGCTGGAGATGATCATCAGCAGGTGGTGGAGGCTGCTGGAGATGAGCACCAACAGGTGGTGGAGGCAGCTGGAGATGAGCACCAACAGGTGGTGGAGGCAGCAGGAGATGATCATCAGCAGGTGGTGGAGGCAGCTGGAGATGAGCACCAACAGGTGATGGAGGCAGCAGGAGATGATCATCAGCAGGTGGTGGAGGCAGCTGGAGATGAGCACCAACAGGTGATGGAGGCAGCAGGAGATGATCATCAGCAGGTGGTGGAGGCAGCTGGAGATGAGCACCAACAGGTGGTGGAGGCAGCAGGAGATGATCATCAGCAGGTGGTGGAGGCAGCTGGAGATGAGCACCAACAGGTGATGGAGGCAGCAGGAGATGATCATCAGCAGGTGGTGGAGGCAGCTGGAGATGAGCACCAACAGGTGGTGGAGGCAGCAGGAGATGATCATCAGCAGGTGGTGGAGGCAGCTGGAGATGAGCACCAACAGGTGATGGAGGCAGCAGGAGATGATCATCAGCAGGTGGTGGAGGCAGCTGGAGATGAGCACCAACAGGTGGTGGAGGCAGCAGGAGATGATCATCAGCAGGTGGTGGAGGCAGCTGGAGATGAGCACCAACAGGTGGTGGAGGCAGCAGGAGATGATCATCAGCAGGTGGTGGAGGCAGCTGGAGATGAGCACCAACAGGTGGTGGAGGCAGCAGGAGATGATCATCAGCAGGTGGTGGAGGCAGCTGGAGATGAGCACCAACAGGTGATGGAGGCAGCAGGAGATGATCATCAGCAGGTGGTGGAGGCAGCTGGAGATGAGCACCAACAGGTGGTGGAGGCAGCAGGAGATGATCATCAGCAGGTGGTGGAGGCAGCAGGAGATGAGCACCAACAGGTGATGGAGGCAGCAGGAGATGAGCACCAACAGGTGGTGGAGGCAGCAGGAGATGAGCACCAACAGGTGGTGGAGGCAGCAGGAGATGAGCACCAACAGGTGGTGGAGGCAGCAGGAGATGAGCACCAACAGGTGATGGAGGCAGCAGGAGATGAGCACCAACAGGTGGTGGAGGCAGCAGGAGATGAGCACCAACAGGTGGTGGAGGCAGCAGGAGATGAGCACCAACAGGTGGTGGAGGCAGCAGGAGATGAGCACCAACAGGTGGTGGAGGCAGCAGGAGATGAGCACCAACAGGTGATGGAGGCAGCAGGAGATGAGCACCAACAGGTGGTGGAGGCAGCAGGAGATGAGCACCAACAGGTGATGGAGGCAGCAGGAGATGAGCACCAACAGGTGGTGGAGGCAGCAGGAGATGAGCACCAACAGGTGGTGGAGGCAGCAGGAGATGAGCACCAACAGGTGGTGGAGGCAGCAGGAGATGAGCACCAACAGGTGGTGGAGGCAGCAGGAGATGAGCACCAACAGGTGATGGAGGCAGCAGGAGATGAGCACCAACAGGTGGTGGAGGCAGCAGGAGATGAGCACCAACAGGTGATGGAGGCAGCAGGAGATGAGCACCAACAGGTGGTGGAGGCAGCAGGAGATGAGCACCAACAGGTGATGGAGGCAGCAGGAGATGAGCACCAACAGGTGGTGGAGGCAGCAGGAGATGAGCACCAACAGGTGGTGGAGGCAGCAGGAGATGAGCACCAACAGGTGATGGAGGCAGCAGGAGATGAGCACCAACAGGTGGTGGAGGCAGCAGGAGATGAGCACCAACAGGTGATGGAGGCAGCAGGAGATGAGCACCAACAGGTGGTGGAGGCAGCAGGAGATGAGCACCAACAGGTGATGGAGGCAGCAGGAGATGAGCACCAACAGGTGGTGGAGGCAGCAGGAGATGAGCACCAACAGGTGATGGAGGCAGCAGGAGATGAGCACCAACAGGTGGTGGAGGCAGCAGGAGATGAGCACCAACAGGTGATGGAGGCAGCAGGAGATGAGCACCAACAGGTGGTGGAGGCAGCAGGAGATGAGCACCAACAGGTGGTGGAGGCAGCAGGAGATGAGCACCAACAGGTGGTGGAGGCAGCAGGAGATGAGCACCAACAGGTGGTGGAGGCAGCAGGAGATGAGCACCAACAGGTGATGGAGGCAGCAGGAGATGAGCACCAACAGGTGATGGAGGCAGCAGGAGATGAGCACCAACAGGTGGTGGAGGCAGCAGGAGATGAGCACCAACAGGTGGTGGAGGCAGCAGGAGATGAGCACCAACAGGTGATGGAGGCAGCAGGAGATGAGCACCAACAGGTGGTGGAGGCAGCAGGAGATGAGCACCAACAGGTGATGGAGGCAGCAGGAGATGAGCACCAACAGGTGGTGGAGGCAGCAGGAGATGAGCACCAACAGGTGGTGGAGGCAGCAGGAGATGAGCACCAACAGGTGATGGAGGCAGCAGGAGATGAGCACCAACAGGTGATGGAGGCAGCAGGAGATGAGCACCAACAGGTGATGGAGGCAGCTGGAGATGAGCACCAACAGGTGGTGGAGGCAGCAGGAGATGAGCACCAACAGGTGATGGAGGCAGCAGGAGATGAGCACCAACAGGTGGTGGAGGCAGCAGGAGATGAGCACCAACAGGTGATGGAGGCAGCAGGAGATGAGCACCAACAGGTGATGGAGGCAGCAGGAGATGAGCACCAACAGGTGGTGGAGGCAGCAGGAGATGAGCACCAACAGGTGATGGAGGCAGCAGGAGATGAGCACCAACAGGTGATGGAGGCAGCAGGAGATGAGCACCAACAGGTGATGGAGGCAGCAGGAGATGAGCACCAACAGGTGATGGAGGCAGCAGGAGATGAGCACCAACAGGTGATGGAGGCAGCAGGAGATGAGCACCAACAGGTGATGGAGGCAGCAGGAGATGATCATCAGCAGGTGATGGAGGCTGCAGGAGATGAGCACCAACAGGTGATGGAGGCTGCTGGAGATGAGCACCAACAGGTGATGGAGGCTGCTGGAGATGAGCACCAACAGGTGATGGAGGCTGCTGGAGATGAGCACCAACAGGTGATGGAGGCTGCAGGAGATGATCATCAGCAGGTGATGGAGGCTGCAGGAGATGAGCACCAACAGGTGATGGAGGCTGCTGGAGATGAGCACCAACAGGTGATGGAGGCTGCAGGAGATGAGCACCAACAGGTGATGGAGGCTGCTGGAGATGAGCACCAACAGGTGATGGAGGCTGCAGGAGATGATCATCAGCAGGTGATGGAGGCTGCAGGAGATGAGCACCAACAGGTGATGGAGGCAGCTGGAGATGAGCACCAACAGGTGATGGAGGCTGCAGGAGATGATCATCAGCAGGTGATGGAGGCAGCAGGAGATGAGCACCAACAGGTGGTGGAGGCTGCTGGAGATGAGCACCAACAGGTGATGGAGGCAGCAGGAGATGAGCACCAACAGGTGATGGAGGCTGCTGGAGATGAGCACCAACAGGTGATGGAGGCAGCTGGAGATGAGCACCAACAGGTGATGGAGGCTGCTGGAGATGAGCACCAACAGGTGATGGAGGCTGCTGGAGATGAGCACCAACAGGTGATGGAGGCTGCTGGAGATGAGCACCAACAGGTGATGGAGGCTGCTGGAGATGAGCACCAACAGGTGATGGAGGCTGCTGGAGATGAGCACCAACAGGTGATGGAGGCTGCTGGAGATGAGCACCAACAGGTGATGGAGGCTGCTGGAGATGAGCACCAACAGGTGATGGAGGCTGCTGGAGATGAGCACCAACAGGTGATGGAGGCTGCTGGAGATGAGCACCAACAGGTGATGGAGGCTGCTGGAGATGAGCACCAACAGGTGATGGAGGCTGCTGGAGATGAGCACCAACAGGTGATGGAGGCTGCTGGAGATGAGCACCAACAGGTGATGGAGGCTGCTGGAGATGAGCACCAACAGGTGATGGAGGCAGCTGGAGATGAGCACCAACAGGTGATGGAGGCAGCTGGAGATGAGCACCAACAGGTGATGGAGGCTGCTGGAGATGAGCACCAACAGGTGATGGAGGCTGCTGGAGATGAGCACCAACAGGTGATGGAGGCTGCTGGAGATGAGCACCAACAGGTGATGGAGGCTGCTGGAGATGAGCACCAACAGGTGATGGAGGCTGCTGGAGATGAGCACCAACAGGTGATGGAGGCTGCTGGAGATGAGCACCAACAGGTGATGGAGGCTGCAGGAGATGATCATCAGCAGGTGATGGAGGCTGCAGGAGATGAGCACCAACAGGTGATGGAGGCAGCTGGAGATGAGCACCAACAGGTGATGGAGGCTGCAGGAGATGATCATCAGCAGGTGATGGAGGCAGCAGGAGATGAGCACCAACAGGTGGTGGAGGCTGCTGGAGATGAGCACCAACAGGTGATGGAGGCTGCTGGAGATGAGCACCAACAGGTGATGGAGGCTGCTGGAGATGAGCACCAACAGGTGATGGAGGCTGCAGGAGATGATCATCAGCAGGTGATGGAGGCTGCAGGAGATGAGCACCAACAGGTGATGGAGGCAGCTGGAGATGAGCACCAACAGGTGATGGAGGCTGCTGGAGATGAGCACCAACAGGTGATGGAGGCTGCTGGAGATGAGCACCAACAGGTGATGGAGGCTGCTGGAGATGAGCACCAACAGGTGATGGAGGCAGCTGGAGATGAGCACCAACAGGTGATGGAGGCTGCTGGAGATGAGCACCAACAGGTGATGGAGGCTGCTGGAGATGAGCACCAACAGGTGGTGGAGGCTGCTGGAGATGAGCACCAACAGGTGATGGAGGCTGCTGGAGATGAGCACCAACAGGTGATGGAGGCTGCTGGAGATGAGCACCAACAGGTGGTGGAGGCTGCTGGAGATGAGCACCAACAGGTGATGGAGGCTGCTGGAGATGAGCACCAACAGGTGATGGAGGCAGCTGGAGATGAGCACCAACAGGTGATGGAGGCAGCTGGAGATGAGCACCAACAGGTGATGGAGGCTGCTGGAGATGAGCACCAACAGGTGATGGAGGCTGCTGGAGATGAGCACCAACAGGTGATGGAGGCTGCTGGAGATGAGCACCAACAGGTGGTGGAGGCTGCTGGAGATGAGCACCAACAGGTGATGGAGGCTGCTGGAGATGAGCACCAACAGGTGATGGAGGCAGCTGGAGATGAGCACCAACAGGTGATGGAGGCTGCTGGAGATGAGCACCAACAGGTGATGGAGGCTGCAGGAGATGATCATCAGCAGGTGATGGAGGCAGCTGGAGATGAGCACCAACAGGTGATGGAGGCTGCAGGAGATGAGCACCAACAGGTGATTGAGGCTGCTGGAGATGATCATCAGCAGGTGATGGAGGCAGCTGGAGATGAGCACCAACAGGTGGTGGAGGCTGCTGGAGATGATCATCAGCAGGTGATGGAGGCAGCTGGAGATGAGCACCAACAGGTGGTGGAGGCTGCTGGAGATGATCATCAGCAGGTGATGGAGGCAGCTGGAGATGAGCACCAACAGGTGATGGAGGCTGCTGGAGATGATCATCAGCAGGTGATGGAGGCAGCTGGAGAGGAGCACCAACAGGTGATGGAGGCAGCTGGAGATGAGCACCAACAGGTGATGGAGGCAGCTGGAGATGAGCACCAATAGGTGGTGGAGGCTGCTGGAGATGATCATCAGCAGGTGATGGAGGCAGCTGGAGATGAGCACCAACAGGTGATGGAGGCTGCAGGAGATGAGCACCAACAGGTGATGGAGGCAGCAGAAGATGAGCACCAACAGGTGATGGAGGCAGCAGAAGATGAGCACCAACAGGTGATGGAGGCTGCAGGAGATGATCATCAACAGGTGATGGAGGCTGCTGGAGATGAGCACCAACAGGTGGTGGAGGCAGCAGGAGATGAGCACCAACAGGTGATGGAGGCTGCTGGAGATGAGCACCAACAGGTGATGGAGGCTGCAGGAGATGATCATCAACAGGTGGTGGAGGCTGCTGGAGATGATCATCAACAGGTGATGGAGGCAGCAGGAGATGATCATCAACAGGTGATGGAGGCAGTAGGAGAGGAGCACCAACAGGTGATGGAGGCAGCTGGAGATGAGCACCAACAGGTGATGGAGGCTGCTGGAGATGAGCACCAACAGGTGATGGAGGCTGCAGGAGATGATCATCAACAGGTGGTGGAGGCTGCTGGAGATGATCATCAACAGGTGATGGAGGCAGCAGGAGATGATCATCAACAGGTGATGGAGGCAGCAGGAGATGAGCACCAACATGTGGTGGAGGCTGCTGGAGATGAGCACCAACAGGTGGTGGAGGCTGCTGGAGATGAGCACCAACAGGTGGTGGAGGCTGCTGGAGATGATCATCAGCAGGTGATGGAGGCTGCAGGAGATGAGCACCAACAGGTGATGGAGGCAGCTGGAGATGAGCACCAACAGGTGGTGGAGGCTGCTGGAGATGAGCACCAACAGGTGATGGAGGCTGCTAGAGATGAGCACCAACAGGTGATGGAGGCTGCAGGAGATGATCATCAGCAGGTGATGGAGGCTGCAGGAGATGAGCACCAACAGGCGATGGAGGCTGCTGGAGATGAGCACCAACAGGTGATGGAGGCTGCAGGAGATGAGCACCAACAGGTGATGGAGGCTGCTGGAGATGAGCACCAACAGGTGATGGAGGCTGCAGGAGATGAGCATCAGCAGGTGATGGAGGCTGCAGGAGATGAGCACCAACAGGTGATGGAGGCTGCTGGAGATGAGCACCAACAGGTGATGGAGGCTGCAGGAGATGAGCACCAACAGGTGATGGAGGCAGCAGGAGATGAGCACCAACAGGTGATGGAGGCTGCTGGAGATGAGCACCAACAGGTGATGGAGGCAGCAGGAGATGAGCACCAACAGGTGATGGAGGCTGCTGGAGATGAGCACCAACAGGTGATGGAGGCAGCTGGAGATGAGCACCAACAGGTGATGGAGGCAGCTGGAGATGAGCACCAACAGGTGATGGAGGCAGCTGGAGATGAGCACCAACAGGTGATGGAGGCTGCTGGAGATGAGCACCAACAGGTGATGGAGGCAGCAGGAGATGAGCACCAACAGGTGATGGAGGCTGCTGGAGATGAGCACCAACAGGTGATGGAGGCTGCTGGAGATGAGCACCAACAGGTGATGGAGGCTGCTGGAGATGAGCACCAACAGGTGATGGAGGCTGCAGGAGATGATCATCAGCAGGTGATGGAGGCTGCAGGAGATGAGCACCAACAGGTGATGGAGGCAGCTGGAGATGAGCACCAACAGGTGATGGAGGCTGCAGGAGATGAGCACCAACAGGTGATGGAGGCTGCTGGAGATGAGCACCAACAGGTGATGGAGGCTGCTGGAGATGAGCACCAACAGGTGATGGAGGCTGCTGGAGATGAGCACCAACAGGTGATGGAGGCAGCTGGAGATGAGCACCAACAGGTGATGGAGGCTGCTGGAGATGATCATCAGCAGGTGATGGAGGCAGCTGGAGATGAGCACCAACAGGTGATGGAGGCTGCTGGAGATGATCATCAGCAGGTGATGGAGGCAGCTGGAGAGGAGCACCAACAGGTGATGGAGGCAGCTGGAGATGAGCACCAACAGGTGATGGAGGCAGCTGGAGATGAGCACCAATAGGTGGTGGAGGCTGCTGGAGATGATCATCAGCAGGTGATGGAGGCAGCTGGAGATGAGCACCAACAGGTGATGGAGGCTGCAGGAGATGAGCACCAACAGGTGATGGAGGCAGCAGAAGATGAGCACCAACAGGTGATGGAGGCAGCAGAAGATGAGCACCAACAGGTGATGGAGGCTGCAGGAGATGATCATCAACAGGTGATGGAGGCTGCTGGAGATGAGCACCAACAGGTGATGGAGGCAGCAGGAGATGAGCACCAACAGGTGATGGAGGCTGCTGGAGATGAGCACCAACAGGTGATGGAGGCTGCAGGAGATGATCATCAACAGGTGGTGGAGGCTGCTGGAGATGATCATCAACAGGTGATGGAGGCAGCAGGAGATGATCATCAACAGGTGATGGAGGCAGTAGGAGAGGAGCACCAACAGGTGATGGAGGCAGCTGGAGATGAGCACCAACAGGTGATGGAGGCTGCTGGAGATGAGCACCAACAGGTGATGGAGGCTGCAGGAGATGATCATCAACAGGTGGTGGAGGCTGCTGGAGATGATCATCAACAGGTGATGGAGGCAGCAGGAGATGATCATCAACAGGTGATGGAGGCAGCAGGAGATGAGCACCAACATGTGGTGGAGGCTGCTGGAGATGAGCACCAACAGGTGGGAGGCTGCTGGAGATGAGCACCAACAGGTGGTGGAGGCTGCTGGAGATGATCATCAGCAGGTGATGGAGGCTGCAGGAGATGAGCACCAACAGGTGATGGAGGCAGCTGGAGATGAGCACCAACAGGTGATGGAGGCTGCTGGAGATGAGCACCAACAGGTGATGGAGGCTGCTAGAGATGAGCACCAACAGGTGATGGAGGCTGCAGGAGATGATCATCAGCAGGTGATGGAGGCTGCAGGAGATGAGCACCAACAGGTGATGGAGGCTGCTGGAGATGAGCACCAACAGGTGATGGAGGCTGCAGGAGATGAGCACCAACAGGTGATGGAGGCTGCTGGAGATGAGCACCAACAGGTGATGGAGGCTGCAGGAGATGATCATCAGCAGGTGATGGAGGCTGCAGGAGATGAGCACCAACAGGTGATGGAGGCAGCTGGAGATGAGCACCAACAGGTGATGGAGGCTGCAGGAGATGATCATCAGCAGGAGATGGAGGCAGCAGGAGATGAGCACCAACAGGTGGTGGAGGCTGCTGGAGATGAGCACCAACAGGTGATGGAGGCAGCAGGAGATGAGCACCAACAGGTGATGGAGGCTGCTGGAGATGAGCACCAACAGGTGATGGAGGCAGCTGGAGATGAGCACCAACAGGTGATGGAGGCAGCTGGAGATGAGCACCAACAGGTGATGGAGGCAGCTGGAGATGAGCACCAACAGGTGATGGAGGCTGCAGGAGATGAGCACCAACAGGTGATGGAGGCAGCAGGAGATGAGCACCAACAGGTGATGGAGGCTGCTGGAGATGAGCACCAACAGGTGATGGAGGCTGCTGGAGATGAGCACCAACAGGTGATGGAGGCTGCTGGAGATGAGCACCAACAGGTGATGGAGGCTGCAGGAGATGAGCACCAACAGGTGATGGAGGGCAGGAGATGAGCACCAACAGGTGATGGAGGCAGCTGGAGATGAGCACCAACAGGTGATGGAGGCTGCAGGAGATGATCATCAGCAGGTGATGGAGGCAGCAGGAGATGAGCACCAACAGGTGGTGGAGGCTGCTGGAGATGAGCACCAACAGGTGATGGAGGCTGCTGGAGATGAGCACCAACAGGTGATGGAGGCAGCTGGAGATGAGCACCAACAGGTGATGGAGGCTGCAGGAGATGAGCACCAACAGGTGATGGAGGCTGTAGGAGATGAGCACCAACAGCTGATGGAGGCAGCTGGAGATGAGCACCAACAGGTGATGGAGGCTGCTGGAGATGAGCACCAACAGGTGATGGAGGCTGCAGGAGATGAGCACCAACAGGTGATGGAGGCTGCTGGAGATGAGCACCAACAGGTGATGGAGGCTGCAGGAGATGATCATCAGCAGGTGATGGAGGCTGCAGGAGATGAGCACCAACAGGTGATGGAGGCAGCTGGAGATGAGCACCAACAGGTGATGGAGGCTGCAGGAGATGATCATCAGCAGGTGATGGAGGCAGCAGGAGATGAGCACCAACAGGTGGTGGAGGCTGCTGGAGATGAGCACCAACAGGTGATGGAGGCAGCAGGAGATGAGCACCAACAGGTGATGGAGGCTGCTGGAGATGAGCACCAACAGGTGATGGAGGCAGCTGGAGATGAGCACCAACAGGTGATGGAGGCAGCTGGAGATGAGCACCAACAGGTGATGGAGGCAGCTGGAGATGAGCACCAACAGGTGATGGAGGCTGCTGGAGATGAGCACCAACAGGTGATGGAGGCTGCTGGAGATGAGCACCAACAGGTGATGGAGGCTGCTGGAGATGAGCACCAACAGGTGATGGAGGCTGCTGGAGATGAGCACCAACAGGTGATGGAGGCTGCTGGAGATGAGCACCAACAGGTGATGGAGGCTGCAGGAGATGATCATCAGCAGGTGATGGAGGCTGCAGGAGATGAGCACCAACAGGTGATGGAGGCAGCTGGAGATGAGCACCAACAGGTGATGGAGGCTGCAGGAGATGAGCACCAACAGGTGATGGAGGCTGCTGGAGATGAGCACCAACAGGTGATGGAGGCTGCTGGAGATGAGCACCAACAGGTGATTGAGGCTGCTGGAGATGATCATCAGCAGGTGATGGAGGCAGCTGGAGATGAGCACCAATAGGTGGTGGAGGCTGCTGGAGATGATCATCAGCAGGTGATGGAGGCAGCTGGAGATGAGCACCAACAGGTGATGGAGGCTGCTGGAGATGATCATCAGCAGGTGATGGAGGCAGCTGGAGATGAGCACCAACAGGTGATGGAGGCAGCTGGAGATGAGCACCAACAGGTGATGGAGGCAGCTGGAGATGAGCACCAATAGGTGGTGGAGGCTGCTGGAGATGATCATCAGCAGGTGATGGAGGCAGCTGGAGATGAGCACCAACAGGTGATGGAGGCTGCAGGAGATGAGCACCAACAGGTGATGGAGGCAGCAGAAGATGAGCACCAACAGGTGATGGAGGCAGCAGAAGATGAGCACCAACAGGTGATGGAGGCTGCAGGAGATGATCATCAACAGGTGATGGAGGCTGCTGGAGATGAGCACCAACAGGTGATGGAGGCAGCAGGAGATGAGCACCAACAGGTGATGGAGGCTGCTGGAGATGAGCACCAACAGGTGATGGAGGCTGCAGGAGATGATCATCAACAGGTGGTGGAGGCTGCTGGAGATGATCATCAACAGGTGATGGAGGCAGCAGGAGATGATCATCAACAGGTGATGGAGGCAGTAGGAGAGGAGCACCAACAGGTGATGGAGGCAGCTGGAGATGAGCACCAACAGGTGATGGAGGCTGCTGGAGATGAGCACCAACAGGTGATGGAGGCTGCAGGAGATGATCATCAACAGGTGGTGGAGGCTGCTGGAGATGATCATCAACAGGTGATGGAGGCAGCAGGAGATGATCATCAACATGTGGTGGAGGCTGCTGGAGATGAGCACCAACAGGTGGTGGAGGCTGCTGGAGATGAGCACCAACAGGTGGTGGAGGCTGCTGGAGATGAGCACCAACAGGTGATGGAGGCTGCTGGAGATGAGCACCAACAGGTGATGGAGGCAGCTGGAGATGAGCACCAACAGGTGGTGGAGGCTGCTGGAGATGAGCACCAACAGGTGATGGAGGCTGCTAGGAGATGAGCACCAACAGGTGATGGAGGCTGCTGGAGATGAGCACCAACAGGTGATGGAGGCTGCAGGAGATGAGCACCAACAGGTGATGGAGGCTGCTGGAGATGAGCACCAACAGGTGATGGAGGCTGCAGGAGATGAGCACCAACAGGTGATGGAGGCTGCTGGAGATGAGCACCAACAGGTGATGGAGGCTGCAGGAGATGATCATCAGCAGGTGATGGAGGCTGCAGGAGATGAGCACCAACAGGTGATGGAGGCAGCTGGAGATGAGCACCAACAGGTGATGGAGGCTGCAGGAGATGATCATCAGCAGGTGATGGAGGCAGCAGGAGATGAGCACCAACAGGTGGTGGAGGCTGCTGGAGATGAGCACCAACAGGTGATGGAGGCAGCAGGAGATGAGCACCAACAGGTGATGGAGGCTGCTGGAGATGAGCACCAACAGGTGATGGAGGCAGCTGGAGATGAGCACCAACAGGTGATGGAGGCAGCTGGAGATGAGCACCAACAGGTGATGGAGGCAGCTGGAGATGAGCACCAACAGGTGATGGAGGCTGCTGGAGATGAGCACCAACAGGTGATGGAGGCAGCAGGAGATGAGCACCAACAGGTGATGGAGGCTGCTGGAGATGAGCACCAACAGGTGATGGAGGCTGCTGGAGATGAGCACCAACAGGTGATGGAGGCTGCTGGAGATGAGCACCAACAGGTGATGGAGGCTGCAGGAGATGATCATCAGCAGGTGATGGAGGCTGCAGGAGATGAGCACCAACAGGTGATGGAGGCAGCTGGAGATGAGCACCAACAGGTGATGGAGGCTGCAGGAGATGATCATCAGCAGGTGATGGAGGCAGCAGGAGATGAGCACCAACAGGTGGTGGAGGCTGCTGGAGATGAGCACCAACAGGTGATGGAGGCTGCTGGAGATGAGCACCAACAGGTGATGGAGGCAGCTGGAGATGAGCACCAACAGGTGATGGAGGCTGCAGGAGATGATCATCAGCAGGTGATGGAGGCTGCAGGAGATGAGCACCAACAGGTGATGGAGGCTGCTGGAGATGAGCACCAACAGGTGATGGAGGCTGCTGGAGATGAGCACCAACAGGTGATGGAGGCTGCTGGAGATGAGCACCAACAGGTGATGGAGGCTGCTGGAGATGAGCACCAACAGGTGATGGAGGCTGCTGGAGATGAGCACCAACAGGTGATGGAGGCTGCTGGAGATGAGCACCAACAGGTGATGGAGGCTGCTGGAGATGAGCACCAACAGGTGATGGAGGCAGCTGGAGATGAGCACCAACAGGTGATGGAGGCTGCTGGAGATGAGCACCAACAGGTGGTGGAGGCTGCTGGAGATGAGCACCAACAGGTGATGGAGGCTGCTGGAGATGAGCACCAACAGGTGATGGAGGCTGCTGGAGATGAGCACCAACAGGTGATGGAGGCTGCTGGAGATGAGCACCAACAGGTGATGGAGGCAGCTGGAGATGAGCACCAACAGGTGGTGGAGGCTGCTGGAGATGAGCACCAACAGGTGATGGAGGCTGCTGGAGATGAGCACCAACAGGTGATGGAGGCTGCTGGAGATGAGCACCAACAGGTGGTGGAGGCTGCTGGAGATGAGCACCAACAGGTGATGGAGGCTGCTGGAGATGAGCACCAACAGGTGATGGAGGCAGCTGGAGATGAGCACCAACAGGTGATGGAGGCTGCTGGAGATGAGCACCAACAGGTGATGGAGGCTGCTGGAGATGAGCACCAACAGGTGATGGAGGCTGCTGGAGATGAGCACCAACAGGTGATGGAGGCTGCTGGAGATGAGCACCAACAGGTGATGGAGGCTGCTGGAGATGAGCACCAACAGGTGATGGAGGCAGCTGGAGATGAGCACCAACAGGTGATGGAGGCTGCTGGAGATGATCATCAGCAGGTGATGGAGGCAGCTGGAGATGAGCACCAACAGGTGATGGAGGCTGCTGGAGATGATCATCAACAGGTGATGGAGGCAGCTGGAGATGAGCACCAACAGGTGATGGAGGCAGCTGGAGATGAGCACCAACAGGTGATGGAGGCAGCTGGAGATGAGCACCAACAGGTGGTGGAGGCTGCTGGAGATGATCATCAGCAGGTGATGGAGGCAGCTGGAGATGAGCACCAACAGGTGATGGAGGCTGCAGGAGATGAGCACCAACAGGTGATGGAGGCAGCAGAGATGAGCACCAACAGGTGATGGAGGCTGCAGGAGATGAGCACCAACAGGTGATGGAGGCTGCTGGAGATGAGCACCAACAGGTGATGGAGGCAGCAGGAGATGAGCACCAACAGGTGATGGAGGCTGCTGGAGATGAGCACCAACAGGTGATGGAGGCTGCTGGAGATGAGCACCAACAGGTGATGGAGGCAGCTGGAGATGAGCACCAACAGGTGATGGAGGCTGCTGGAGATGAGCATCAACAGGTGATGGAGGCTGCAGGAGATGAGCACCAACAGGTGATGGAGGCTGCTGGAGATGAGCACCAACAGGTGATGGAGGCTGCTGGAGATGAGCACCAACAGGTGATGGAGGCTGCTGGAGATGAGCACCAACAGGTGGTGGAGGCTGCTGGAGATGAGCACCAACAGGTGATGGAGGCTGCTGGAGATGAGCACCAACAGGTGATGGAGGCAGCTGGAGATGAGCACCAACAGGTGATGGAGGCTGCTGGAGATGAGCACCAACAGGTGGTGGAGGCTGCTGGAGATGAGCACCAACAGGTGATGGAGGCTGCTGGAGATGAGCACCAACAGGTGATGGAGGCTGCTGGAGATGAGCACCAACAGGTGATGGAGGCTGCTGGAGATGAGCACCAACAGGTGATGGAGGCTGCTGGAGATGAGCACCAACAGGTGATGGAGGCTAGCTGGAGATGAGCACCAACAGGTGATGGAGGCTGCTGGAGATGAGCACCAACAGGTGATGGAGGCTGCAGGAGATGATCATCAGCAGGTGATGGAGGCAGCTGGAGATGAGCACCAACAGGTGATGGAGGCTGCAGGAGATGAGCACCAACAGGTGATGGAGGCTGCTGGAGATGATCATCAGCAGGTGATGGAGGCAGCTGGAGATGAGCACCAATAGGTGGTGGAGGCTGCTGGAGATGATCATCAGCAGGTGATGGAGGCAGCTGGAGATGAGCACCAACAGGTGATGGAGGCTGCTGGAGATGATCATCAGCAGGTGATGGAGGCAGCTGGAGATGAGCACCAACAGGTGATGGAGGCAGCTGGAGATGAGCACCAACAGGTGATGGAGGCAGCTGGAGATGAGCACCAATAGGTGGTGGAGGCTGCTGGAGATGATCATCAGCAGGTGATGGAGGCAGCTGGAGATGAGCACCAACAGGTGATGGAGGCTGCAGGAGATGAGCACCAACAGGTGATGGAGGCAGCAGAAGATGAGCACCAACAGGTGATGGAGGCAGCAGGAGATGATCATCAACAGGTGATGGAGGCAGCTGGAGATGAGCACCAACAGGTGGAGGCAGCAGGAGATGATCATCAACAGGTGATGGAGGCAGCTGGAGATGAGCACCAACAGGTGATGGAGGCAGCAGGAGATGATCATCAACAGGTGATGGAGGCAGCTGGAGATGAGCACCAACAGGTGATGGAGGCAGCAGGAGATGATCATCAACAGGTGATGGAGGCAGCTGGAGATGAGCACCAACAGGTGATGGAGGCAGCAGGAGATGAGCACCAACAGGTGATGGAGGCAGCTGGAGATGAGCACCAACAGGTGGTGGAGGCAGCAGGAGATGAGCACCAACAGGTGATGGAGGCAGCTGGAGATGAGCACCAACAGGTGATGGAGGCAGCAGGAGATGAGCACCAACAGGTGATGGAGGCAGCTGGAGATGAGCACCAACAGGTGATGGAGGCAGCAGGAGATGATCATCAACAGGTGATGGAGGCAGCTGGAGATGAGCACCAACAGGTGATGGAGGCAGCAGGAGATGAGCACCAACAGGTGATGGAGGCAGCTGGAGATGAGCACCAACAGGTGATGGAGGCAGCTGGAGATGAGCACCAACAGGTGATGGAGGCAGCTGGAGATGAGCACCAACAGGTGGTGGAGGCTGCTGGAGATGATCACCAACAGGTGATGGAGGCAGCTGGAGATGAGCACCAACAGGTGATGGAGGCAGCTGGAGATGAGCACCAACAGGTGATGGAGGCTGCAGGAGATGATCATCAGCAGGTGATGGAGGCTGTAGGAGATGAGCACCAACAGCTGATGGAGGCAGCTGGAGATGAGCACCAACAGGTGATGGAGGCTGCTGGAGATGAGCACCAACAGGTGATGGAGGCTGCAGGAGATGAGCACCAACAGGTGATGGAGGCTGCTGGAGATGAGCACCAACAGGTGATGGAGGCAGCTGGAGATGAGCACCAACAGGTGATGGAGGCTGCAGGAGATGATCATCAGCAGGTGATGGAGGCTGCAGGAGATGAGCACCAACAGGTGGTGGAGGCAGCTGGAGATGAGCACCAACAGGTGGTGGAGGCTGCTGGAGATGAGCACCAACAGGTGGTGGAGGCTGCTGGAGATGAGCACCAACAGGTGGTGGAGGCTGCTGGAGATGAGCACCAACAGGTGATGGAGGCTGCTGGAGATGAGCACCAACAGGTGATGGAGGCAGCTGGAGATGAGCACCAACAGGTGATGGAGGCTGCTGGAGATGAGCACCAACAGGTGGTGGAGGCTGCTGGAGATGAGCACCAACAGGTGATGGAGGCTGCTGGAGATGAGCACCAACAGGTGATGGAGGCTGCTGGAGATGAGCACCAACAGGTGATGGAGGCTGCTGGAGATGAGCACCAACAGGTGATGGAGGCTGCTGGAGATGAGCACCAACAGGTGATGGAGGCTGCTGGAGATGAGCACCAACAGGTGATGGAGGCTGCTGGAGATGAGCACCAACAGGTGATGGAGGCTGCAGGAGATGAGCACCAACAGGTGATGGAGGCAGCTGGAGATGAGCACCAACAGGTGATGGAGGCTGCAGGAGATGAGCACCAACAGGTGATGGAGGCTGCTGGAGATGATCATCAGCAGGTGATGGAGGCAGCTGGAGATGAGCACCAATAGGTGGTGGAGGCTGCTGGAGATGATCATCAGCAGGTGATGGAGGCAGCTGGAGATGAGCACCAACAGGTGATGGAGGCTGCTGGAGATGATCATCAGCAGGTGATGGAGGCAGCTGGAGATGAGCACCAACAGGTGATGGAGGCAGCTGGAGATGAGCACCAACAGGTGATGGAGGCAGCTGGAGATGAGCACCAACAGGTGGTGGAGGCTGCTGGAGATGATCATCAGCAGGTGATGGAGGCAGCTGGAGATGAGCACCAACAGGTGATGGAGGCTGCAGGAGATGAGCACCAACAGGTGATGGAGGCAGCAGGAGATGAGCACCAACAGGTGATGGAGGCTGCAGGAGATGAGCACCAACAGGTGATGGAGGCTGCTGGAGATGAGCACCAACAGGTGATGGAGGCAGCAGGAGATGAGCACCAACAGGTGATGGAGGCTGCTGGAGATGAGCACCAACAGGTGATGGAGGCTGCTGGAGATGAGCACCAACAGGTGATGGAGGCAGCTGGAGATGAGCACCAACAGGTGATGGAGGCAGCAGGAGATGATCATCAGCAGGTGATGGAGGCAGCAGGAGATGAGCACCAACAGGTGATGGAGGCAGCTGGAGATGAGCACCAACAGGTGATGGAGGCTGCTGGAGATGAGCACCAACAGGTGATGGAGGCTGCTGGAGATGAGCACCAACAGGTGATGGAGGCTGCTGGAGATGAGCACCAACAGGTGATGGAGGCTGCTGGAGATGAGCACCAACAGGTGATGGAGGCAGCTGGAGATGAGCACCAACAGGTGATGGAGGCAGCTGGAGATGAGCACCAACAGGTGATGGAGGCTGCTGGAGATGAGCACCAACAGGTGATGGAGGCTGCTGGAGATGAGCACCAACAGGTGATGGAGGCTGCTGGAGATGAGCACCAACAGGTGATGGAGGCTGCTGGAGATGAGCACCAACAGGTGATGGAGGCTGCTGGAGATGAGCACCAACAGGTGATGGAGGCAGCTGGAGATGAGCACCAACAGGTGATGGAGGCTGCTGGAGATGAGCACCAACAGGTGATGGAGGCTGCAGGAGATGAGCACCAACAGGTGATGGAGGCAGCTGGAGATGAGCACCAACAGGTGATGGAGGCTGCAGGAGATGAGCACCAACAGGTG
This sequence comes from Garcialebias charrua, assembly GCA_038048925.1. Lineage (NCBI taxonomy): Eukaryota > Metazoa > Chordata > Actinopteri > Cyprinodontiformes > Rivulidae > Garcialebias > Garcialebias charrua. The sequence goes on from JBBPBX010014910.1 coordinate 21,611, forward strand.
ATTGAGGCTGCTGGAGATGATCATCAGCAGGTGATGGAGGCAGCTGGAGATGAGCACCAATAGGTGGTGGAGGCTGCTGGAGATGATCATCAGCAGGTGATGGAGGCAGCTGGAGATGAGCACCAACAGGTGATGGAGGCTGCTGGAGATGATCATCAGCAGGTGATGGAGGCAGCTGGAGAGGAGCACCAACAGGTGATGGAGGCAGCTGGAGATGAGCACCAACAGGTGATGGAGGCAGCTGGAGATGAGCACCAATAGGTGGTGGAGGCTGCTGGAGATGATCATCAGCAGGTGATGGAGGCAGCTGGAGATGAGCACCAACAGGTGATGGAGGCTGCAGGAGATGAGCACCAACAGGTGATGGAGGCAGCAGAAGATGAGCACCAACAGGTGATGGAGGCTGCAGGAGATGATCATCAACAGGTGATGGAGGCTGCTGGAGATGAGCACCAACAGGCGGTGGAGGCAGCAGGAGATGAGCACCAACAGGTGATGGAGGCTGCTGGAGATGAGCACCAACAGGTGATGGAGGCTGCAGGAGATGATCATCAACAGGTGGTGGAGGCTGCTGGAGATGATCATCAACAGGTGATGGAGGCAGCAGGAGATGATCATCAACAGGTGATGGAGGCAGTAGGAGAGGAGCACCAACAGGTGATGGAGGCAGCTGGAGATGAGCACCAACAGGTGATGGAGGCAGCTGGAGATGAGCACCAACAGGTGATGGAGGCAGCAGGAGATGAGCACCAACAGGTGATGGAGGCAGCAGGAGATGAGCACCAACAGGTGATGGAGGCAGCAGGAGATGAGCACCAACAGGTGATGGAGGCAGCTGGAGATGAGCACCAACAGGTGGTGGAGGCAGCTGGAGATGAGCACCAACAGGTGATGGAGGCAGCTGGAGATGAGCACCAACAGGTGATGGAGGCAGCTGGAGATGAGCACCAACAGGTGATGGAGGCAGCTGGAGATGAGCACCAACAGGTGATGGAGGCTGCTGGAGATGAGCACCAACAGGTGATGGAGGCAGCTGGAGATGAGCACCAACAGGTGATGGAGGCTGCTGGAGATGAGCACCAACAGGTGATGGAGGCAGCTGGAGATGAGCACCAACAGGTGATGGAGGCAGCTGGAGATGAGCACCAACAGGTGATGGAGGCTGCTGGAGATGAGCACCAACAGGTGATGGAGGCTGCTGGAGATGAGCACCAACAGGTGATGGAGGCAGCTGGAGATGAGCACCAACAGGTGGTGGAGGCTGCTGGAGATGATCATCAGCAGGTGATGGAGGCAGCTGGAGATGAGCACCAACAGGTGATGGAGGCAGCAGGAGATGAGCACCAACAGGTGGTGGAGGCTGCTGGAGATGAGCACCAACAGGTGATGGAGGCTGCTGGAGATGAGCACCAACAGGTGATGGAGGCTGCTGGAGAGGAGCATGAGCAAGTTGTGGAGTCTGCGGTGGAAACCCCACGAGAGGACATCACTGTCGCTGCAGATGGGGAGGAGGAAGATGAACCAGCAGCAAAAAGGCGACAAACAGAATGTCAGTTGTGCGAACAAAGAAGAGCAGAAATTAATCGTCTCTTACAGGAAAACAGGGAGCTCAGGTCAGAGCTGAATAAAAAACAGCTAGACAAAGAATTTCTTAGGGGTGACACAAAAAAAGTCAGGTACTATACAGGACTTCATTGCTTTGCCGTATTGTTGTCATTGTTTGAATTTGAAATGAAACAGATCCATTTTGAAGTAAACATTTGATGTAATTAAACATTTCCAGTAAATGTGATGAACGTGTGAGTTAATACATTTTATAGAAAACACACAAAAATGTGCAAATATAAGTCAACAGCATGTTTTACATAATTATGTCTCCCTTGAAGTACAAGCTCTGAGAAATATCTTTAGGAAGCTTCATGCTTTCTGTAGACGTCCAGCCATGTCTGTGTGGTCCACACACGGTCACAGTGGTTTGATGATGCACCTGTGCAGAGTGGGTGATGCTTCTGCAGGTAAACTTCATCTCCTGCCTCCAGCTGCTGGATGCTGCATGTCTTGTATCTGTGAGGGAACTTCCTCCAGGCAGCAGCGATCACACTGAGTCCATCAGAAGATGCTCCAAGTTCAGGAGTTGGTGTTTATGATGAAACCACATGCTTTAACTTTAAGATTTTTTTTACTGCTAGCTGTATTTTAATGTAGGTGTTTTGATGATTCACACACCATTTTATTTCTGTGTGTAGACACACTGTTACTCAGCATGACCCACGGTGTTCTGGTGGCTCAGAGTCAGAGCAGAACCTGTGAACACAATTAAAATGGTGAATGAAAAGACAATCTATAATATACAGTATATATATGCATCTTAATACATATACTGTATATAGTGATTATAGTAATCTAATCAAGATTTGAAGTCTACATGTTATTAGACATGCTCAAGTCATTAAAAATAAGGTAATTTTCAACTTGGACCTTTGTAATTTAGTTAAAAAACATACTTTAAAAATCAAGTGTTCTCAGTTTTTAATACTCATAGCATACAGAAGGTTGTTTGATTCTGAAAGAAATGTAAATTAATAATTTATGTACAATTAAGGAGCCAAAAACAACGTACCTTCAACGTATTTACAATCTGGGGGCTTTAAAAATGTCCAAATCATCTACCCAGCTGTTCATAGATTGGACCAGCTCTCCCAGTGATTTGTAATTATAAAAATTATTTGTGGTGTAAACACTGACACAGACCAGGTCTGCTAAAATGACTGGGAATGTCAGTGGAGGCAAGTATTACTCCGGGTCTCTGCTCCATTTATTTATTTATTTCAAACGGGCAACATTTCCAATTATACCGATTTTTTCCATGTAGTTTTTTTTTCTCACCTGGGAGAAGCTTATTAGGATACAGTCCACTTTATTTTGCCTGCTTTTCAGAACCGTGACGCAAGAAATCTCCTGAATTTCTTTTATTTTTTCTGAGAGCAACAAACATGGCGGTCGAGACCGGAAGGCCCCGACACGCCCCCGACACCCGCCCACACAGTGACGTGTGCTCCAAAGCTCTACAGGTAGAGCGCCGCGGTGCTGCGCTTCTTCGTTCCCTCAGGTGGCGAGGATGTGTATGTGTGTGTGTGTATGTAACCTGGTTGTATTTCTCTTTTGTTATAATTACACAAAAAGTCTTTTTGTATTGTTGTATTATTGTATAATGTTTATTACCTGACTGAAACACCACTGTCATTATTTTAGCCGTGTTACTTTAAGATCAGAAGCCCCTCCCTTTTATTTCTTCTTCTGTGGTTTTGTCTTTAAATTGGTTGTACCCCTGAGACTCTCCCCTTTTGTCACGTTGTCTTGTGGGAGAGGTACGTGCTGTTTATTTGTCATGTAAATATATTCAGCTTATTTATAGATTTATTAAGTTAATTTTCATGCATTTTTGTTTTGTGTAGACTTGGAGCAGGGCAGTCGGTAACACGGTGTTGTGTGTGTGTTATTTCACCAGAATAAACCGTCATCCTGTCTAAAGATAAACCGTGTCACGGTCTGATCAATCCATAAAACCAGCACAACGCAGGAAGGATCCGGTTACATGTACGTGTGTATATGGTTGTGAGGACCAGCAGGTAAGGAAACGATTGTCATCGTAAGCTTTATTTGTGGCAGCTGTATGGAGAGTAGTTATTAATTAACTTTCTTTAGGTCTCCCCACATCGGGACCACTGCTGCTCTGTTTCCGGAGACTGCTCTTTTTCCTTCCGGCGTCCACTCTGGTTCCTCGACGACTCCATTTGAGGAAGTTGTGCGTGAGTGGTTGAAATGTGGACTGTGGTGTCCCGCTTTCAGTGACGTCAGGACTGCCAGCTGCTTGTCGCTGCGGTGTGACGCGAGTGCCACATTGGTGGAATGGTGAACTGTATACTGTATATTTGTGGTAAACCTGTATTTATTGAAGTAATTGATTTATTGAAGTAATTAAGTGTTTGGGGGTTTAAAGGGTTTTTGGTCTATTTAGTTGGTATGAAATGAAATAACAAAAATGATGAACATGATGTACATAAATAAATAATGTTTTAAGGTAACTGTAAATAAATTATCAGAGTTATTTTGAACAGTTGTCCCGGATGTTTTAATCAGTGCAAAGTGAACCTGCGTGGCCTTAAAGTAAATTCTCTGGGTGAAATTCCCAGGGTGGCGTTGCTGACTAACTTGTTTGATTTATTCATGTTCTCAGGGCATGAGTGATGCCACATATGGCTCGGCCCTCGGGCACGACCCCGCCCCTAACTGTTTGCTGCAGCGGATATCTTACCTATGGCAGCGAGGGTTACTCGATGTTCGCACCTGGAACCCATCAGCCTAATCAGGCATCTTTCTCTACTGCTACATAAAAATAAAATAAAAAATCCCCACGTTCCCTCCGGGGCTCCGTAGTTTTGGAACATAACCTCTCTTACTTTGAAAAGACAAACCGGAAGTGGTTTGAGGCGAAAGGCATGCCGGGTACCAGTAAAGATGAAGCGGCCGCTGTCCAGTTTAAATGTGTGTACCAACACGAAAATGAAACTGTTTCGTGCTGGTTTCCAGTACACCTGCGACCTGCATCACCTGAACCCGGAACAACTCAGACAAGGTATCCCGTCCCAAACACACACTTACACCAGACTCCGTTCAGAAAATCAGCCATTTAACGCTTCGCTGTTTTGCCGTTGAACTCTGGAGAACCTCAGTCCGGTGTTCTGTCCATACATTGTCATTGCGTAGCACAAACTGAATGCTGTATCTATTGGGTTGGCATATGTTGTCAGATTGTCACATGACACCATGTCAAACACTGTCACTGACAGTTACTATTTATTTATTCGTTATTTATCAGTTACTTTACTCAATATATGCAGTGAAATCAAACATTTGGGACATTGCATATCTGATGACCTCTCTGATGATCGTGACATCTGTATGATATCTGCACAAGCTAATACTCTATCAGAAAGTTTGGTATGTGTTCATCCTGTGTGAAGAAAGCTCTTTTTAAAGCTTTTTGTACCTCGCTTGTACATAATGCTGTTCCCACATGTGCTGCTGTGCTCAGGAATCTTATGTATAAATGCATGTGTAGATTGTCTGTGTCATGCAATAATATAATTGCAAATCTAGTAAATCCTACTTTTAATGCAGTGTTATTTTGCTCAAGATTGTGGAATCATTGGCGCCATCAATTATTTGTGACTCAGTGGATTATTTGTCTTTTATTACTTTATTTTAATTGTTTTTTTATGGATTTTTTTTTTGTGTGTGTGTATTTTTATGGACCTTTTTTGTGTCTGAAATAAAGTTTGATTGATTGACTTTGTTATTTGTTAATTTATAGTTACTTATTTATCAGTTGCTTGTTATTACTATTACTCTTTGTTATTAATAAGTGTCGGCAGGTAGCGTTACTCAGCAGAATTCGAGCGTGCAATTGTCCAGACAAGCCGTCTTGACAGAGGAATAATAATCAAGAGTCAATGTTCTGGTTTGTTCACCACAAGGGGAATAACTTCTTTATTATGTTGCCACGTCACCTTATATACATTCTGACGTGAGATACATGACAGGAAGTACGTGTCCTTTCAAAATAAAACGTGTTTGACAAATGAAGGCATATTTATTCCACTCAACACCCCTACTTGCGTTCATTTTGTCAAAGTCAATAATATCAAAACAAATATCAAAACAAAACATTATTTACACTCCAAAAATGTATTTTTCAAACTTCAATAACTTTGCTTTTGTTGCAGGCTTTGTGAAAACATCTGCCACCATTAAATCTGTTGGACAATATTCCAAATTCAGTTTTCCTGCATTGACATTTGATCTCACAAAATGATATTTTATGTCAATGTGTTTGCATCTGTTTCTGCTTACAGGATTCCTTGTTAGAGCAATAGTTCCTTGATTCTCTTCAAAAATTTTGGGTGGTTTCATTTGATGTTTATACATGCTCTGCAACAGTTGTGATAAATACTTGTGTAGTTGCTGATAAAGCTATATACTCTGCTTCAGAGTCAGAGTCAGAGAGTCTTTATTGTCATTTGCACCGCATGTGGTACATGTGATGAAAACGAGATTATGTACACGAGGTCCCAGTTACATCCAACAACAAATGCAAGAGAAAAACAGTAATAACATCTAGAATTAACTAAGAAAAACATCAACTAGTAATACACTAAGCCCTAATGTAGTGGAAAAACATCATTATAAACAGCAGCACGAACATGAGTCTGTATGAGCAGATGGTCACAGATGAACACAGCAACAAGAAAACAGATCAGCATCAGCATGATGTGATATTTTGCAGTGTTTATTCTTATTATTTATTTATTCATGAGTCTAACAGCCTCAGGGTAGAAGCTGTTCCTCAGTCTAGTGGTTCTACATTTGATGCTCCTCAACCTCCGTCCTGAGGGGAGTGGGGCAAAGAGTGAGTGTGCTGGGTGAGTGAGGTCTTTCATGATGCAGGTGGCTCTTTTCCTGCATCTGGAGGTGTAAATGTCTGTGATGGTGGGGAGACTGACTCCAACAGACTTCTGTGCAGCCTTCACCACTCTCTGTAGAGCTTTCCTCTCTGCAACTGTGCAGCCTCCATGCCACACGTTGATGCTGGAGCACAGGATGCTCTCCACTGCACACCTGTAGAACGAGGTGAGGACTGAGCTGCTCAGACCAGCTCGTCTCAGCCGTCTGAGGAAGTAGAGTCTCTGATGACCTTTCTTGATCAGGCTGGTGGTGTTATTGCTCCAGCTGAGGTTATCATTCAAGTGTACACCCAAGTACTTGTAGCTGGAGACCACCTCCACCGCAGATCCACCTATATACAGTGGGGTGTGGGTGTGTTTGTTCCTTCTGAAGTCCACAATCATCTCCTTTGTCTTCTTCACATTCATGTGAAGATTATTCTCTTTGCACCAGCTCTCCAGGTGTTCCACCTCCTGTCTGTAGCTGGACTCATCATTGTTTGTGATGCATCCCACCACCGCTGTATCATCTGCAAACTTAACAATATGACAGCCTGGATGTGTGGCTGTACAATCATATGTGAGCAGAGTGAACAGAAGAGGGCTCAGCACACATCCTTGAGGAGAGCCAGTGCTGAGGGTTATGGTGGAGGAGGAGAAGTTGTGGATCTTCACGGACTGTGGTCTGTTTGTTAAGAAGTCTAGTACCCAGTTACAAATGGAGGGGCTTAGTCCAAGTGTGGATAGTTTGTCTATCAGAGTTTGGGGGATCATGGTGTTGAAGGCAGATGTGAAGTCCACAAAGAGCAGACGCACGTATGAGTCCTTCTGATCCAGGTGGGTGAGAGCAGTGTGGACCACAGAGGAGATGGCGTCCTCTGTTGATCGGTTCTCGCGGTATGCATATTGATGAGGGTCCTCGTTGATGTTGACGGTTGTCTTGATGTGGGACATGACCAGTTTCTCAAAACATTTAGCGACTATCGGGGTGAGGGCCACCGGTCTATAGTCATTCAGACCAGTCACTGTGGAGCTCTTTGGGACTGGGATGATGGTCGCGGTCTTCAGGCAGGTGGGAACTGACTCCAGTGAAAGTGAGGTGGTGAAGATGTCAGCCAGCACCTCACAGAGCTGGTCCGCACATTCCTTCAGAACTTTCCCTGGGATGTTGTCTGGTCCCGTTGCTTTATGAGGATTGATCCTTCTGAGACTACCTCTCACTTCTGCTGCGGTCACTTTGAGGTGCTCTTCGTCTGGAGATGAGGTGAGTCTGGTGCTAGTTGGTCTGTTTGGATCTTCAAAACGTGCATAAAACTTATTGAGGGCATCAGGCAGGGATGGGTCCCTGGGGCATTGTTTGCTTTTGCCTTTGTAATCTGTTAAGCATTTGATGCCCTGCCACATGCTCCGTGGGTCATGTGAGGTGAACTTGTGACAGCCTGCTCATTTTCAGAGCTGCTCTCATTACTTTTTGTTCTCCCTTGGCCCCTCCCATCCTGCCACACTTAAAGACGCACCTGGATCACAGCTGTGAACTCACCTGATTGCTCGTTTGCTCTTCCAGTTTTGGCAGTTTGCTCTTCCAGTTTTGGCAGTTTATCTCCAGACCTAAAACAAGCAGCAACAGCTGCCACGATTCTGCCAGTGTTGCATCCCTGGTCAAACAATTAACTTAAATCCGAGGCTGTGCGATCCCTCGGCTGTTCCAAATCCCTTCACTTCCTGCTAAAACCATCACCGTGGACCGAAAAAACCAAACAAAAGGGAAACGTGCATCTACTCTGTGCGCTCTCCGACGTGAATCCGGAGATCCTGGAAGCGTGTGACGTCACCCAGTTAATTGCTCATGACAAAAACAAAAAACAACCTATGGATTTCTGATTCTGCTTTATCTGAGACCTCTCTTGCTGTGGAGCAGTAAAATATGGGAGCAGTAAATATATGGAACCTTTGACCTGTTGATTGTGGAAGACAAGAAAAGACTTGAGAACTTATTTTTGTGGGGGGGGATTTGTGTTTATTTTGTTTATGGACATTTAAAAATATAAAACCTGAAAAAAAAAAAGTGAAATTATGTGGAAGATGTTTTGTTTGTTTTTTGTGTAAAAGAAAAAAGGATGAAGTTTTGTTGGTTTTTTTTGTCATTCAAATTGTAAAGGGTCAACACCATTAAGTGGATGGTCCTTGTGTGACAGGTTAAAAAAAATAAAAAATACAAAAGTAACTCAAAATTGGTCATCCTAACTGTCAGGAGGGATACCTGGCTGGCACCCCTTTTAATAAAACCGTCACAAACTGTCCCTCGATCCTCTGTGCATACGTGGCTTTGGCCTTCTTAATACCATCATCCAGCTCTCTCCTGCACTTCCTCAGCTCCTCTGTATCTCCAGACTTGAATGCAGTGTCCCTGGCTGCCAGCAGGGTGCGGACTTCTTTATTTAACCAGGGTTTTTGATTGGGATAATATTTAACATATTTTTTTATGGATACATTTTCAGCGCATGTGCTAATGTAACCCAGGACTGAGGAAGCATAAAGTTCCAGGTCAACTGAACTCCCCTCAGTAGCTGCCTCTTTGAAGACAGACCAGTTTGTGTTTTCAAAGCAGTCTCTCAGCATGGAGGAGCTGCCTTGACGCCACACTCTTATCTCTCTTTGTTCCGGCTTGGAGCGTCTGAGTGGGGGTAGCTGTCTTGGGACCAATAACAGAGAGCGGTGATCGGAAGCCCCGAGTGATGGGCGTGGCTTCGCCGTGTACGCCCCCTTTACATTCGTGTAGACTTGGTCAAGCGTTTTGTTTCCTCTTGTTGCTGTGGGTTAGGGTTAGTTCAACCTTCAACAACCTTCACAGGTTGATAATGCAACAGTTGGTTGTTTCTTTGTTTTCCATGATACTAAAGTACCTTTTTTATTTAAACTTGTGCAGTAACCCGTAACACTTTTTCTGTCAGCTATGTCTGCAGCCCAATCTGAGTCACTATGGGCGATCACATGTAAATCATTTTCACATTTTCTGTAGTACAATGCCTTGTCCTTTGTTTGTTTCAAATATCTTAGTACATACCCTGATGCATGCTCAATAATCCAGGTAGAAAAATCCAAAAAAGCTAAGTCTGGTTTTTGCTTTGTTTTGTTTTTTTGTTTTTTGAATGTCCAGAGGACCAGACTTAGCTTTTTTGGATCTTAGTACATGTTTTACCATAATCCAGTGTTCCATAGTTGGTTCATTGAGATGTTGTGATAATTTGCTTAAGATAAAACTTAAATCAGGTCGAGTACATGAAGTTAAATAGATAAGGCTACCAACTGCCTCTCTGTACTCTTTTACATTCTCCATTTTCTCAGCATCTTCATTGCAGTTCAGTTTTTGTTCACAAGGAGTAGATCTTGGTTTGCAGTCTTGCATTTGAAATCTTTCAAGTATTTTTTCTACATATTTTTCTTGTGACATTTTTACATGATTTTCTGTGTGCTCAAAATGAATGCCAAGAAAATGTTTGAGTTTGCCCATGTCTTTCATTTTGAATCTCGTTGTTAGGATTTCCTTCACAGTTTTCAGAATATTTTCATCACTGGCAGCAATAATAATATCATCATCGTCATCATAAGACACATCGGTTTGTGTTTGACCTTCATCATTATTTTTAGTCAAGAATTTACCCAATCGGCATTTTTGCACTTTTGCGTTTTCTGGAAAATAAATCCAATATGCAGGACTGTTTTTATCATACCCTATAAAAATACCCTTTGTGCATTTTGCGTCAAGTTTCCCTTTTTTCCTGTTTGTATGCATAACATTTTGTTCCAAATTTTTGCATTTTAGATAAGTTTGGTTTCTTTCCTGTTAGCAAAAAGTAAGGTGTTTGACCTGTCCGGTTGTTAAAACATCTATTTCTTATAATAGCTGCGGTTCGGATAGCATATGTCCACAGTCTTTTTGGTAATTGACTCTCAATTAGCATACATCTTCCCATATCAAATAGGGTTCTCCAGCTACGTTCAGCTGTGCCATTTTGGTGTTGAGAATATGGGGCTGATGTTTCATGTTTTATCCCATTTTTACTTAACAGTTCTTTGTAACTTTTTGATATGAATTCCGTACCATTATCAGATCTCATACATTTTATTTTTCCGTATGGTGCTGTATCAGCCAAGAAAATTTCTGTTGCATGAACAGTATCGCTCTTATTTTTAAGAAAATAAACAAACATTGCACTGGAAAAATCATCAGTGAATATTAAAGCATATCTATGCCCATCACGTGATTCTGGATCTATGGGTCCAGCTAAATCTGTGTGTACAAGTTCAAGAGGTTCATTAGCTTTCTTATCAGGGTTTCTATTTCTGGTTTGGAAAAATTTTCCTTGTATACACACTTCACAATTTTGATTTCCTGTTTTACCTTTGATTTTCATCCCATCAACTACATCTTGCAATTTTAAAATGTCGCTATGATTGCAGTGTCCCAATATCTCGTGCCATGTTTGTAAGTCAAAAGTCTTATTGCACTCATCATACTCGCATAAAGTTTCGAGGTAGTACAGTCTGTCATGCTCATAGATGTTGAACTTCGTACCATCTCTGTGTTGAAGAATATTTCTTCCTTCCTTGAAGATGATTGTGGCTCCATTCGTTGTTGCAGCTCTCACAGAAAAGATGTTCTGTGGAAATGTAGGGATGTACAATGCTCCTTTAAGTATTGTTCTGTGTTGTCGTCCCCTGCTGTCCATCAAAAGTACTTCTGCGTCTCCTCTGCCTTCAGCCACTCCGTTACACCTGGTACCATCAGCCAACTCAATACAATGTGTTGTCAACTGGAAACGTTCATCAAACTTTTTAAATGCGGTCTTTTCTTTCAAGATATGTGAAGTCGCTCCTGTGTCCACCATAAGACCTGTAGTTTTGAGGTTCTGTTGATGATTAGGTCTCACGTCGTCATCTCTCGTCCGGAATACATAAGTGTTGTCGCTCTCTGTGTTCCTGTCCTCCTCCGCTGCTGTGCGCACTTCGTCACTCTGTCGTTTCCTTCTGCAGTTTGAATCACTATGTGTGCTGCTCCTGCAGTGACTGCACCACTGTCTGTAGCGACAGACATTGGCTTTGTGTCCAGTTAGGCCACACTTGAAACATGTTATTTCCTTCTTGTAGTCTCCAGCAGCTGTTGATAATAGTGTGCTTTGTGGCGTTCTCACCTTCATGACATCATCTGCTTCTATCATGCACATTCTTTCTGTGTCTTCATAACTTCTGAGTTTTATTTTGAATTCAGCAAACTGTATTTCTGATTCACTTTGAGTTATATGGACGGAAAAAGGTTTAAATGTCTCTGGCAGTCCTTTCAATACCATCACCACGAGTAAACCATCACCAAGAATTTCCCCGGCACTTCTCAGGGCTGTAATAAGTGTCTCTGCACGTATGACATATTCAGTCACACTTTCACCGTTCTCCTTCCTCAATGAAGTAAGTTCAGTGTAGAGACTGATGATTCTTGGTTTACCTTTTCCTGCGTAGTAGTCTCTTAGTATCTTCAATGCTCTTCGACCATCGTCGGCAGCTTCTCTCATCACGAGTGACAAACTTTTGTCGTCGAGGAATTGGATCAGCTCGGCATATGCCATTCCATTTTTCTCTTCATCGGTGTCAGCGTCGATATTTCTTCCCAATATGGTGTCTTTCAGACCTTGATAAAATGTCCCAGAACTTTTGTCTCCCACAGTTCATAATTGTTTTCATCTCCGTCGAAGGTTAGCCATGCCCATCGGCTACTTGAATCGACGATGCGTCTGTTCATGGTGCTAGTTTTGTAGGAGTTCTAGGGTCCATCAGCCATTCTCTCTCCAATCAGCGGCAACCAGCCACACTCTCTCCAATCAGCGGCAACCAGCCACACCTGTTCCTGGTTTGGAGGACTACTCTGCCTGGGTATAAGAACCTCTGCCAGACATGCCTTCAGCGCCGGGACATTTACAAGCTATGGTAAAGTGTACGAGCCGTCACCAGTCTGTATGAAACTCTGTTTGTACCTGAAGACTCTGTTTGTACCTGAAGAATGTTTTGATCTCCTACAGAGATATTCTTCTCTAACTCAGACGACCTGTTCCTCTCTCTCAGCCAAACACTCACCTTGCTTCTCCGTTCTGGACTGCCTGAAACCTTGGAACTCCTGGGACCTCTCTGGACAAAACTACAAGAAACACAACAGTAAGGACAAGTCCCTCATCATCTTTAAGCCATTGCTTTCTAAAGACAATTCTGGATACTCACCTTGTCCCTGCCTTCTCTTTTTCAGTCTGGAGGATCTTGACCTGCAACAATAAAATAAATTATTATTTTTTACTCCTGACTCTGTTCCTTCTTCTCAGTCAGCCACTTGGGGTCTACATGTCTAAAAATATGACAGAATGTCCCGGCCAAACAGACCCTCAAGGCATGACTGGGGAGGGACAGATCCAGCAGTTTATCCAAGCTCAGAATAGACGCATAGAACATCAGGAACAGGCTTTACACCGTATTTTTTCACAGCAAGAAGCATCACAAAACCACTTTCAGGAGCTTGGAAGCATGATTCATGCCTTACAACAACAAGTGGCGACTCTAGTTCCCACGGCCCCGGTCCAGACCTCTCCAACTCCCCACCAGCCGGCAACCTCCTCCTCAGCCCCCATGGATGCTCCGACTCCTCGAGAACCAGACATCCGCCCCTCTGAGTTTTTTGAAGGTAACGCCAGCAAGTGTGGCGGTTTTTTGTTACAATGTAACCTAGCATTTAGCCGAGCACCGCTAACCTACACATCTAATGCTTCCCGTATCACCTATGTCGTCACCGCACTCAAGGGTGAAGCGCTTCAGTGGGCTCGCGCTTACCTGCAGAAACGTGACATGCAGTTCTTAACTTTTTCCACCTTTCTCGAGGAGTTTCAGCGTGTGTTTGATCATCCATTACAGCAAGAGGAGGCAACTAAAAAGATGTTCAGACTACGCCAAGGAAACAGGTCCGTCGCCGAATTTGCCATCCACTTCCGCATTTTGGCGGAAGATTCCGACTGGGGTGAGGTCGCGCTAAAAGGCGCATTTATTAATGCCTTAAATAAACGAATCAAGGACCAAATAGCAACCAGAGAAGCACCAGCAAGCCTTGATGACCTAATCACGCTCGCCATTAGGGTGGATAATTGTTTTCGTGAAAATACGTCAGAGGACTACAATTCCCATGCATCCCCCGAAACCGGAAGTGCTTGTTCCGCACCGATAACTGCTCCGTCGGCTCCTGAACCGATGCAGATTGGGAGAACCAGACTCTCCCCAGAAGAGCGCCAGAGACGCATTGACCACAATGAGTGCCTCTATTGTGGTAAGAAGGGCCACATTGCTGCTACATGTCGCCTACGTTTAAAAGAGAGAGCTCACCAGTAAACCAGGAGATTCTGGTGGGTATTTCTTCATTTTCTCCTGGCAATAATTTGTGTTTACCTGCAATCCTGTGCATTAACTCAACAAATTTTCCTGTCCAGGCTCTGGTTGATTCTGGGGCGGAGCAGAATCTGATCAGTAGGGATCTGACTGAGAAGTTACGGATACCTACCACAGCGCTTAATCCAACTATCTCAGTGGCTGCCCTTACTGGACAAACTATCTCCTCGATTTCACAAAAAACAATAAAGTTCAAGTTCATAGTTTCTGGCAATCATCATGAGCAGGGTGAGTTCTTTGTTTTTGATTCTACCAAATCCCAACTTATTTTGGGTTATCCATGGTTAAAGAGACACAATCCACTCATTAACTGGTCTGAAAACAGAGTAGAAGAATGGGGAGACAAATGTTCCAAGGAGTGTTTACGTTCTGCCGTTTCTCCTGGGGTTTTTGAGAAACAAGCAATTGAAGAGATCGACCTTTCTAATATCCCCTCTGTTTACCATACTTTTGCTCCAGTCTTTAGCAAACAACGAGCTCTTTCATTACCCCCTCACAGACCATATGACTGTTCCATAGACCTCCTTCCAGGTGCACCGCTACCCTCAAGTAGATTGTATAATCTGTCCGGACCTGAGAGGGAGTCTATGAAACAGTACATAGATGAGTCCCTTAAATCTGGCATCATTAGGCCATCAACCTCTCCTGTAGGTGCGGGTTTCTTTTTTGTTACAAAGAAAGACAAGACGCTACGACCATGCATTGACTTCAGGGGTTTAAACCAAATCACTGTTAAAAATAAATACCCATTACCCCTTATGGACTCTATGTTTGAGCAACTGCAGGATGCTGTCATTTTCACAAAATTGGACCTTCGTAATGCCTATCATCTGGTGAGGATCAAAGAGGGGGATGAGTGGAAGACCGCGTTCAAGACCCCTCTAGGCCATTTCGAATATCTTGTCATGCCGTTTGGATTAACTAATGCCCCTGCTGTGTTTCAAGCACTAGTTAACGATGTATTAAGAGACTTCCTTAATGTGTTTGTGTTTGTGTATTTGGACGATATCCTCATTTACTCAAAGGATGAGGATCAACACACAAAACACGTAGAAGCTGTACTTCAAAGGTTGTTGGAAAATCAACTTTTTGTTAAAGCGGAGAAATGTGAGTTCCATGTGTCAACTGTGTCCTTTCTTGGCTTTATTTTTGAGAGAGGACAGGTTCGTTCTGATCCTGACAAGATCAAGGCTGTGACTGACTGGCCTACTCCCCTTGATCGAAAACAGTTACAACGGTTCCTGGGTTTTGCCAATTTTTATCGACGGTTTATCAAGAACTATAGCCAAGTCGCATCGCCGCTTACCCAGCTCACCTCTACTCTGCATAAATTCACCTGGACCCCAGCAGCAGAAAAGGCCTTCCTAGAACTAAAACGACGTTTCTCTTCAGCTCCCGTTCTTGCCCACCCTGATCCACACAGACAATTTGTTGTGGAAGTGGATGCCTCGGACTCAGGTGTGGGGGCTGTATTATCCCAGCGGGCAGCTGACGATGGGAAGCTTCACCCCTGCGCCTTCTTTTCCCGTCGTCTTTCTGCTGCTGAACGCAATTATGACGTCGGTAACAGAGAGTTGCTGGCCATGAAGTTGGCTCTCGAGGAGTGGAGACATTGGTTGGAGGGTGCAGAAATACCATTTGTGATTTTTACTGATCATAAGAACTTGGCATACATTCAGGGTGCTAAGAGACTAAATGCACGACAAGCCAGATGGTCTCTTTTCTTCGCCAGATTCAACTTTTCTATCACTTACATCCCGGGTACTCGCAACATTAAACCTGACGCCCTATCTCGCCAGTTCTCTTCGTCCGACACTTCTGATTCTCCTGCGACTATTTTGCCTACTTCCTGCACAGTTGGAGCCATGACCTGGACCATTGAGAATGACATTCGAGAAGCACAACGACTTGAGC
Source organism: Garcialebias charrua (assembly GCA_038048925.1). Lineage (NCBI taxonomy): Eukaryota > Metazoa > Chordata > Actinopteri > Cyprinodontiformes > Rivulidae > Garcialebias > Garcialebias charrua. The sequence continues at coordinate 37,501 of JBBPBX010014910.1, forward strand.
CGGATCCCGGTACGGGTCCTCCAGGGAGGCTTTTTGTACCCGCTTCTATGGTTGGTAAAGTGTTGCACTGGCTTCACACTGCAAAATTCACATGTCATCCTGGCATCACACGCATGCTGCGCCTCACTAAAGAACATTTCTGGTGGCCCACTATGTCTAAAGATGTGAGGGAGTTTGTTTCTGCCTGTCCGACATGTGCTTGTAACAAACATAATACCAACCCCCCTGCAGGTCTCCTCATGCCTCTACCTTCCCCTGGTCGTCCATGGTCCCACATCGCCCTGGATTTTGTCACCGGTCTTCCTCTATCAGAAGGTAACTCTGTCGTTTGCACTGTGGTCGACAGATTCTCTAAAGCCGCTCACTTCATCCCTCTGACCAAGCTGCCTTCTGCATTTGAAACGGCACAGTTGGTGGTGAACCATGTTTTCCGTCTGCACGGTATTCCACTTGATATTGTGTCTGACAGGGGGCCTCAATTCGTCTCTCAAGTGTGGAAGGCATTTTGTGACGCTTTGGGTGCCACCTCCAGCTTGTCATCCGGCTATCACCCCCAGTCGAATGGCCAAACAGAGAGATGTAACCAGGACTTGGAGGCTGCGTTACGGTGCGTGATTGATAATAACCCATCTTCTTGGAGCCAGTACCTACCCTGGATCGAGTATGCCCATAACTCTCAGGTCTCCTCGGCAACGGGTTTTTCTCCTTTTGAAGCATCATTGGGTTACTCTCCCCCGCTTTTTCCCTCTCAGGACTTGGACGTTTCTGTCCCGTCGATTCAGCGCCATGTCACGCGGTGCCGCCGAGTTTGGCGCCAGACCAGGAAGGCGTTACTCCGGACAGCAACTCAAACCAAGAGGTTTGCTGACAGGCGCCGCTCTACGGCTCCAACTTACCATGTGGGTGAGAAGGTATGGCTCTCCACGAAGGACATCTCTCTCAAGGACACACCCAGAAAACTAGCCCCCAGGTACATCGGACCGTTTCCCATAACAAGGATTATCAACCCTTCGGCCGTACGCCTGCAACTCCCGTCGTCTATGAAGATTCACCCCACATTCCATGTTTCTCTCATAAAGCCTGTTGTTGACAGTCCTCTGGTCCCTCCGACCACGCCTCCCCCGCCCCCCCGCCTGATCGACAACTCGCCGGCATTTACGGTCCGGCGTCTTCTGGATGTTCGGCGGCGGGGCAGAGGGTTCCAGTACTTGGTGGACTGGGAGGGTTATGGTCCTGAGGAGCGCTCTTGGGTCCCTAGGGCTCGCATTTTGGATCCTGGTTTGATTTCCTCTTTTTATAGGGCTCACCCTGAAAAGAGGATGGGATCGCCGAGGGGCGATTCTTGAGGGGGGGGTTCTGTAGGAGTTCTAGGGTCCATCAGCCATTCTCTCTCCAATCAGCGGCAACCAGCCACACTCTCTCCAATCAGCGGCAACCAGCCACACCTGTTCCTGGTTTGGAGGACTACTCTGCCTGGGTATAAGAACCTCTGCCAGACATGCCTTCAGCGCCGGGACATTTACAAGCTATGGTAAAGTGTACGAGCCGTCACCAGTCTGTATGAAACTCTGTTTGTACCTGAAGACTCTGTTTGTACCTGAAGAATGTTTTGATCTCCTACAGAGATATTCTTCTCTAACTCAGACGACCTGTTCCTCTCTCTCAGCCAAACACTCACCTTGCTTCTCCGTTCTGGACTGCCTGAAACCTTGGAACTCCTGGGACCTCTCTGGACAAAACTACAAGAAACACAACAGTAAGGACAAGTCCCTCATCATCTTTAAGCCATTGCTTTCTAAAGACAATTCTGGATACTCACCTTGTCCCTGCCTTCTCTTTTTCAGTCTGGAGGATCTTGACCTGCAACAATAAAATAAATTATTATTTTTTACTCCTGACTCTGTTCCTTCTTCTCAGTCAGCCACTTGGGGTCTACATGTCTAAAAATATGACAAGTTTAGCATTTCAGTAGTCGCTCACCAAAAAATTGCTTGTCCTTACAACTCCAATCTCCAAAGATTCATCCGCGCTCGTTGTCGTTGTCCAGAGCTTTTCCGGGTTTATTCTCAGCTCTTCCTGGAGTCTTTCTGGGCTTTATCTGGGCTCTACCTGGGCCCATAACCTGTCGGCAGGTAGCGTTACTCAGCAGAATTCGAGCGTGCAATTGTCCAGACAAGCCGTCTTGACAGAGGAATAATAATCAAGAGTCAATGTTCTGGTTTGTTCACCACAAGGGGAATAACTTCTTTATTATGTTGCCACGTCACCTTATATACATTCTCACGTGTTCTTAATTACATGACAGGAAGTACGTGTCCTTTCAAAATAAAACGTGTTTGACAAATGAAGGCATATTTATTCCACTCAACAATAAGATTAATTATATTGTTGTTGTGATTGTATATATTATAATATGTATGATATAATACATATATAATATTATATATAATATATTTTATATACATTATATATACTATACTGTATACAGTACTTTTTTTTTCCATTTACCCTTTACAGTATTTATCCAGGTAGGCTCATTGAGCCACGAGAACTCATTTTCAACAGAGGCCTGTTGAGGGAGCAGATGGTGGGGGTTAAGGGCCTTGCTCGGAAGCCAAGAGTGGGGTGAATGAGGGTGGAGGCAGGTGTGGGTGTTTCACCTTTTCCACCCACATTTTTTGATGCTGTCAGTACTGGGGCTTGAACTGGCAATCTTCCGATCACTGGCCCACCGTCTCTAACCACTGCGCCACCACTCCCCCAA
>JBBPBX010014911.1:0-28130 GCA_038048925.1 Garcialebias charrua
TTCATCGAAAACTATGCGGACCTTGCGAAACCACTGACTGAACTCCTTAAAAAAGACGTACCATTTGTTTGGACTGACAAACAGCAACAGGCAATGGACGCTCTTATAAACAGGATCAAGTCAGCCCCTTGTTTAGTCTACCCAGACTACAACAAAGAGTTTTACTTGGAAGTGGGCTTCTCAGCTCATTGCATAAGTGCAGGTCTGTACCAGATACACGACAGAGACAAACGTGTAGTAGCCTATGCCAGCAAAACGATGGCAGGCCCCGAGTTGAGATTCTCAGACTGTGAGAAAGCTTTACTGACCACAGTGTGGGCAGTTAAACATTTCTCCAGCTACATTGGTGGACAGAAGATCATTGTGGAAACACAACACCAGCCGGTGACATTTCTTAACAGTGAACGCATCAGAGATGGTGTGGTGACAAACTCACGTGTTGCAACGTGGCTCATGGCGCTTCAGAGTTTTAACCTAGACATACGTTATGGTCAAAACAAGAAGTCTCATCTGGGGATGGACTTGGCAATCTGCCAGAAGTGTACACAAGATGTACCAGCCACCCAGCCGCCGGTTGAGGAAAAAACCCCAGTAACTGAAGACCCGAATCACCACTTCTTTGATGACAATATCTGCAAAGATATGACAACATTGTACGTGGATGGATCTTCATTCCTCCGCGACAAGATCTGCAGAGCAGGTGTTGGAGGGGTCCTCCTCCAAAACCGAGAGCAGATAACTTTCAGCTACAAATTAGGATCTCAGACTTCTCAGTACGCTGAGATTGCAGGAATCCTAATAGCTCTCCAGATGGTAGTAGAACGCTCCATCAAGACGCTAGTCATCTGCACTGACTCTAACTATGCTCGTTTGAGTTTCGCTTGTCACCTTGCTGTGTGGAAACAGAACGGTTTCCTAACAAGCGACAGGAAAGTGGTCAAACACAAAGAGCTTTTCATGGCATGTGATCACTTAGTGACATCACATGACTTACAGATCTACTGGAAGAAAGTTCCGGGGCATTCTAGAGTCCCAGGCGATGACAAGCACTACAATGACATTGCAGATTCCTTAGCCAAAGAAGGAGCCGACGAAGGTCCTCTATGGTCCTTCGACCCCTCCTGGTTAATCGAGACTCTGCCAACACATCCTTCAGTCAGAGTTATGGCAGTCACACGTGCACAGGCCGCAACCAGACCTGCTGACAACGCAGTCTCTGTACGACCCGCACTGACTGACCCAGACATCATCCAACTACAAAAGTCGGATCCCGCTATCAACTCCATGATACTGTACCTGACTGATCCGAACAAAAATAGTCCGTCTAAAGACGACCTGGATTCCGATCCAGACCTTAAGGTCCTCTATCAGCTGCGCAAACAGCTAAAACTAATCAAGGGCATCTTAACTTTTGCTCATGGACCAACGTCCTCACCTGTGTTCGTGGTTCCCCATGACCAAAGGGGGGTGATGTTAGTTCATGCCCATGATCTCCCGTCCGCAGGACACAAAGGAGATAAAGCCACGCTGACGGCATTAAAACAAATTGCCTATTGGCCTGGAATGAAAAAGGATGTCAAGGACTACATTGAAGGGTGCGTGGTCTGTGGCCAGTTTCAGCCAACCAGACCACTTCACAGAGCACCACTGCAAAGCAGAGGCATTGCATTCCCATGGTCTGACCTCCAGATCGACTGGGTTGGACCACTCACTAAGAGCTCTAGAGGAAATAAATATTTTCTCACGGTAACCTGTGCATTCACCAAATGGGTAGAATGCCTACCAGCTCCTAACGACACAGCACAAACCACTGCTATGTTGTTAATGAATCATATATTCTCAAGGTTTGGACTTCCCCTTAGGGTGAACTCAGACCAAGGTACACACTTCACAGGTGAAGTGATGAAAGAACTGTGGAAGACGCTAGGCGTCAAGGCCAACTTTCATGTCGGCTACCACCCACAGGCTTCAGGCCAAGTAGAGAGAGCAAACAGAACTGTGGTGAGTATTTTGAAGAAATACGTGGCCGCAAATCACAAGGACTGGGATGTGAAACTCCCTCTGGTCCTCATGGCCATAAGAGCCACTCCACACACATCAACTGGCATCTCTCCCTTCGAGATGATGACCGGTCGACAAATGACTCTCCCTCTACACCTGTTGTACCAACCAGGCGACGCCGCCATGGCGACAGCCTACACTACACAACAATACATGAAAGATTTGAATGTACACCTCAGAAACACTTTTGCTTTCGCCCAGAAAAACCTGGAAAAATCCGCTGAAGGACGTAAGGCGTACTACGACCAGAAGGCCTCTCACAATGAACTCCAAGTGGGAGACAGAGTCTGGTACTATACGTTCGCCCCAGCAACCGGGAAAGGAGGGTCCGAGACCGGAACTCTCGCCCGCAAACTAATGCCCAGGTGGACTGGACCTCATCTGATAACAGACAAAGTGTCCTCAGTCGTCTACGAAATCAAAATCAGCAAAGGCCGCAAAGAGCCAATTGCTAAATGGGTACATCGAAATCAGATCAAACCTTACAAGGCGTTCAATGACTCCACAAAAGACAAAGATCTCACAAACTCACCGACTTCATGGGAAAATAAGGTCGTCCAAACACAAGATAGTAAATAAACTAATCAGGTTTGAGCTACCGTATTTCCCACCCTATAAGTCGCATAACCCAACATCTGTTAGAAAGCTAAGATCTGTCTGTTTGTGTTTCCTTAGGACCACGATGAAACTGCTCCTATTAATCTTCGCCCTCTTGGGACTCCTCCAAGAAGGACAACTCGAGGTTGTGACCCTTGGACCCACCTCAGGAATCAGTCTTAGGGATCAACCTGGTCTGCTCATCACAGATTGTCATCTGTATACCCAGAAGGTTTTCGTTCGTTTTGATCCCCAAATGGTGGTTAAACAACACATTAGGATCAATGAAGAATGGTCCAACAAAACGTGGTATACTTTTCCGATTGAGAGCGCAAAAGGACAAATCCAACACATGTTAAAGCAACTACACAAGTTCACTATTACACAACAGGAGCTGAGTGGAGCTAGTAGTAGAGAGACGCGTAGCATTGGATGGCTACTCCTCGCAGCCTCTCCTCTCGGATCCCTTCTAGGTTTAGGTTTGTCCGCGGTCAACACGGTCAGCATAACAACCTTAAAACAACACGTTAATGAAATACAAGATGAGTTCCCAAAGATCCGATCACAGATGGATCGGCAACAAGAACAGTTCACACAGGTGACCAAAACCGTCAAAGATACTGTCTTAGTTTTGAACACTCACACCCAAGAAATAAAGACCCTTGCAAAAACGGTCAATGAGTTAAAACTTAAGGTAGAATCGGACTACGCCAACGCCCACTTGATAGATGGGATCCTTTCTGATACGCTTAGAGATATCAGCTCGACGGTTGATACACTAGCTACTGGCAGAATCCCACCTTATCTCGTCTCCCTGCAGATGGTGATTGACATCCTGTACTCCGCTACAAACGAACTAGTGAGACCAATCCAGGCTCACCTGGCTTACACTCTCGGTAGCGCGGTCCCGATTTACGTCAACCACAAAGCGGGTGAATTCGCGTTTCTTATCAATCTACCCATCATTCCCTCTGATGGCATTTACAGGCTCAAGGACGTTGTTAACGTCGGAAATTGGCACGGTGAAAACCACGTCAGAATCGACACCCCAAAGATGGTCGCTTATCATGACGATAACCCCACAATTTACTTAGCTCCAAACCTCCAGATGTGTACTCTCACCCACGAGATACACTACCTGTGTACAAGTAAGCCTTTCATTTTGAATAAGGCCACGGGCATTTGCGGAGTCACACCCGTTCCAGATAACTCAAAATGCTCGACGACGATAACACCTCGACGCCAGGTCACAACCGCTAAAGCGGAAAGGATTGGTTCGCATTGGCTAGTAAACACTCCCCAACGAAACGCGTTGATAGTCCATGGCCATCCCGCGGCCAACCAACTTGTGACTCTACCGGACAATACAATGTGGATCAATGTCCCCCAAGGGACGACTATACACATTGGTGAACTGACGCTCTACCACCTCCGTCCGGAGCAATGGGAAACTGCCCTTGAGGTACCCGAGTGCTTCACAAACATGAGTTTGGAAATAGACCCTCAAACCATAGAACAACTCCGGTTCGAAGGTACTAAAATCGTCGATGTGGAACCTGTAAACAAAGTTCTCAGGACCCTCAAATCCGAGACTGGAACCCGGTTTCAACCAATTAATTATGCATGGTCTAGCGCGGACACGTTAAGTCTAGTGCTGGGATTGATCCCATCCATCATTATGGGCGGAATTATTGTGATCCTATTTCAGTACGTACGATCTCTTCATGCCCGACTCGATGATCATGCGGCTCAACTAGATCTGATTAGGCGTCACAAACGTGAGTCTAGGGGAAACCAAGCCGGCACGGACAGTAAGGTGGAATCTGACGACAAGAGTGTGTCGAAGCAGTGAAACGTTGTTTCCTTGTTGTTTAGTCATTACTGTTGTCATTAGTTGAGATTTTGTTTGGTTCTGAACACTCCCAGCCAAAAAGGTTTTGTATTAACATTGGTTAATGAATGATATGGATTTAACTATGCCAACATGCAGTTCGTTTTGTTAAATCTCAATCGTCGAAGAGTCAATGTAGTTTAAAGCTACTCAAGGTACCATAAACTATATTGACCTCACAATTTCTAAATTGAACCGATTCGATCGTTTCTATTCTAGATTGTCTATTCATTTTGATGAGTCTCGCCATAGACTTCAAAATTTATTAGGAATACCAAATCCTACGTCGTTCGTCTAAAAGACAACAGACATTTAGATCAAACTATATTTCATTTTTATTTTAGTTTAACCTAAACTAAGTAATGAATGGAGGAATAGTTTGGAATTAGAGGCCTTCGTTACAGAAGCCCTCCAAAATTTTATAGGTACAAATCCCTATATCTGATTTATAGAATTGATCCACCCCTTAATTGGTAATTGTAGCTGATCTAAACCATGATAGCTTACATACCAGGTGCATATAGGTAAGGCTTAATGTAAAATCCCAATCATAAGCCCACCTTAAAAACCACATAAATGCATGACACATAGAACCAGAGTGGCACGGACTGGAAACCAACCAGCCTCCAACCATCGATGTGGGGACCTGCAGCTCCAACGCTTGGTCTTCAACCTTCATCCAAGGGCCGCCTCCTCTGCGTCAATCGAGGGATCCCCTCTACATGCTGATTATGAAAACAATTGTTGCTGATCATTCAACAAAACTAATCGTTGGGGATTTACTGCTGTGGAATTACCGCTGTGGATTATAAGACTTTGCTTTCCAAGGGATCACAGACTTTGTTTTCCAAGAGTTAACAGACTTTGTTTTCCAAAGGATTAAAAGCTTTTCGCAATGGGATTACCTACGAACAGTATGGAATTTCCAAAAACTTTATGGGATTATAATTTTTGATTTTTTTTTTCCACTTGCTGGATTACTTCAAGATCAAAGACAGTTCAAGGTTTCCTTTCGTGTTGGACCCCATCCCCAAGGACTGGCGATGGCTTCCAAAAGGGGGGAGATGTAGTGGACCTACCCAGGGTCAAATTAAGGTTTTTGAACTGTCCAGTGATGACCTTTACTGACCTCTCAGTAAAGCAAGACATTTACTACAAAATTATTCATTTAGCTATAATCTGATAACATAGTCACCAATAAGAGACTATTTCTATCTTTGATTTTAGGCTGATGTGATCAAAAGAATAACTTTTGTCATTTTCATGATGTGTGCTTTTAAGCTGTGTTATTCTGTGAGAGTTAAACTGTGTTTCACTGCTGTGTCAAAGGTGCAATCTCGGGTCACAGAGACTTCTTTTAATTTTGTTAATTCAAATGTTATCAAATGAATAATTTTATTTGTAAGAGCATCAGTACATTTTAATGTCAGATAAATCAAATACTCTGCTTAATTCAAAATGTTGTACATGGAGGATTTCTCCTCTCCTCTCGAACTTGCATGTGAAGATAAAAGGAACACTTTATCTCATTCATTTTAGCTTGAGCTCAGGACAATCTAGACACCCAAAGACTTTTGTTTTTGTCCTATTTAATAATCAAGCTATTATCATTAATAGGTCCCATATGTGATGCTTAATGACGTTGTTTTAATCAAACCAACAGTATTTTGTTAAAGTGTTAAAGCAAAGGAATCAGTTTTATGATAAAATGCTGACATCTGAAACTAACACTTTATCTTTCTGACAAACTAATCTTTTGACCCCCTTTCAACATGTTGATGTCATCCTCACATCAACTTATGATGCCATTCGGCCAATCAGAAAGAACACATTTTCTGGGTCACGTCTCAGTTAAAACCTTCACATCTTACTTTCTCTTAGGAAGTCTGCTGGAGTAAGCCTCAAACCATGGTCTTCTCCAAAGAACTGATGATCGTCTAGTCACACGCTAATGACCACGTCATTCAGTTAAAAGATTTATAACATGCCTGTTATAAATCTATTTCAAGCCGTGAAAAGCTCTCTTTTATTGACATTCCTTTAAGGAACGTCTTATCTTGGAAACACCACCAGGAGCTGCCGTTACTTTCGGTTCGAGTCAAGGCGCACGTCTGGAGACGCTGAGAATGGTAAACGAACTGACCAAACTGGACCGAGGGAGACTGACCATCTTCACGAGGTAACAAGTCGTCAAATGCTTTGCCAAGGGTACCAACGTGTAGCTTTAATCGGCCGGAGAACTGCCATGTTTCTGGTTAAAACACATCAAGATAACTCCCTGACTCTTAACTTTTCTTCCTCCATTTTTCTCCTCCTAAATCTTTCCCTCTCAACCTAAGCTGGAAACTATATTTTTAAGCTGAAATGCCCCTCAGACTAAATATGTGTAACATCTAGTATTTATGTCTGTTGTGTTATGATTCAAGTGTGCTGACGTATTAATTTGAAAGAAAGTGAAATCATGTCAATCAAGTGTAATGGTGTTAATTTAGTTGATTTATTTTAAATAAATGATAGTGTCTCTTTGACATATCAAACTAAGTTAACGTCTTTGTCACTTAATGGCTTTGTGTATTTATCCATCATAAAGATCACAGAAATATTGGGTAAACTGAAAAAGAACAGAATCCGTGAATTTACTATTCAATCTGAATAAGTAGATTAATTAAGGATAAAGAGGTCAGTATTAATATTGACCTCCTCATTAATTCTTACAGTTATAACCAATAGTTTGTCCAGCTAAAGCTGAAAAAACAAAAAAAGTGCTAAGCATGATGGGAAAGACAGCATAGCCACTCCCCTTAACCACTAAGAGAGTGGATTTTGTTGTCTTTCCCATAATGCTTAGCATTGTTTTAGTTTTCCAGCTTTAGCAGTGAGCCATGAGCTACTGTTGTTTTTAGTTTTCCAGCTTTAGCTAAGCATTATGGGAAAGACAACAACATCCACTCTCTTAGTGGTTAAGGGGAATGGCTGTGTTGTCTTTCCCATCATGCTTAGCGCTTTTTTAGTTTTTTTCAGCTGCACCATGAGTAAGGACGATGTGTGTGGTATACTTGCCTCCTGTCCTGTGTGCTGTTAAAGTCAATGGGTTCCTTATTGTAAGACTTAAGAGTGTCTTCATTGGGTTTATCTCACACAATGTTAAAATGAATAATTTGGGTACAAAAGTATCATTATACAGAGTCACATACCTGAACAGTATCGGATTGGAAAGTATCGGTATCGGTCGATACTCAGTTATGAATTATCGGTATCGGATCGGAAGTGAGAAATGTGGATCGGTGCATCCCTACCTGTATTGACAACAATTTATGACGGTGGAGAATAAAAATATCAAAAAGACATTTCTTGAAAAGATGCTTCTGTTCAGTGTCAAACTCTGTCAGGAACTTTCAGTTTTCTAATGACTTCCCACATCCCTCAGAGTTTAAATTTATAAAGGTCTCAATGTACTGACCCCTGACCCAGTCACGTCCAATCTGCTCTAAATCCTGTCTCTAAGAAACCGGCAGCACTTTTCCTCCAAGTGATTATGAAATAACTGCTCCATCTGTCTTGCGTGACTCAACTCGTACTCCGCCCGAGTTCTGCCATTCGCAGTTTAGCAGGTGGCGGTGGGGACGGCTCGCACTGATACTGTCACTCACCATGTTTTCCAATTACCATAGCCTGCACACCAACATGATTGCCTGATTGGCAGCGTTATTTCCGTGGCAATTATTATGATTCTGATTATGTCAATCATTTCACTCTCTGCTCCGTGTGGCATCAAATACCTTCAGCTTCCCCCCCCCCCTCCCCCCGTGTGTTTGATGGCTGTTTGAGGTATATTCATTCTTTTTTACAGTAGAAAAACTTTTTAAAAATTCATGCTCTGCTTGCCTCAAGCGCTATTACCTTTGAGCGCGATAGCTCATTCAGAATTACTAACGGCCTGTGTATGGCCCCCATAATGATCATTTTCACTCTGTGTCTGTAATAATTGTGAGGTTAGTTCTATTTTAGTGCAAGCTCAGGGCTTCTGGTTTTATCTCGCGACTTCCTGTATTATTCATGTCATCCTTGTGTCTTTGACTTTTTTTTTACAGCACCTTCCATTTAATCTGCAATTACCACTATTACCTTTTCTAAACTAAGGTGAAATAAAGAGAGGAAAGAGCCATTTTCTTCATTACCCTCATCATCAGGATGCGATCATCATCATCTATTTACTGCACAATTCAATTAGTGAGCCATCAGATGAAAGGTCACAACTGTAATCACTTTTTTCAAGACATTTTTTCTCCAGAGCCCCTTCCGCTGGCCCTGGCTTTACATCTAAAGAAGACGAATGTCCTTGCTTTCACATATTGCGTGTACGACTCGGAAGCAAACTCTTCTGAACTATCCTGATTCATGCTCAATAATCCAGGCAGAAAAATCTAACACAGTTGTCAGGTCCTCTAGACACATTCAAAAAAAATAAAAACATAAAAAATGAAAAACTTGTTGAAACGTTTCATCTTTTATCCAAATGACTTCTTCAATCTGAGGAACTGTAGTAAATTCAGTGTTATAAATAGCACCTTCTCATTGTGGATCAACCGGTTTGTTGTTGACATCCAGAACCAGCTGTTCACATGATCAAGGAGAACCATCAGCCTAACGATGGATCGTTAGCACCCTGATGATGGTTGTTTGCTATTCACAGAGGGCTGAGTGATACTAGCAATAACAGCATTGTAAGAGGGGGACAGTTGAACCCGGAGGCCTCCACCCCTGTTTAATGATGGACGGTTTCTTTTCACAAAGATGGCCTCCTTTACTCCTCTCACAAACCATTGCTCCTCTCTATCAAGGATGTGAACATCTTCATCCCTGAAAGAGTGACTGCTGGCCTGGAGATGAGTAACCGTGTTTCCATCTAATTTAATTTCAAATTTTGAGCTAATTTTTGAAATCTCGCAAAAATGTAAATACAAATTAATGCGGATCAGAAGTGTTTCCATCAGCTAGCGTGAAGTGCATCTACCGGCCGGGCCACGCACAGCGTCATTACGTCAGACGTCAGCGTCATTACGTCAGACGTCAGCGTCATTACGTCAGACGTCAGCGTCATTACGTCAGACGTCAGCGTTACGCATGTCTACAGTAAACAGGAAGTAGCGGTTGAAAACAGAACCCGACCACACATCTCGTCAAAATGGAGAGAATATTTCAGGTACGTGTTGCTATCGGGCAAGTTGTATTTATTCTGTCATGCCAACTAGTTTTAGCGATGTTACATGTTGTCCGGAGCGGAAACAGCTGATCAGTCACATGACGTAAATGTTCGCTACGGCAGAACTGAGTCGGCAAATCTGTTTCCATCTGTCGTTTTGCACATCAGCTCTGTTTCGAAACCCTCCAAAACCACCTCAAGCGAGCGTATCAACGTTTGAGCAAATTAGAGGAAGTTAACTCGAATTTTGCCGTTTCCATTCAGCTTTTCTGATGCGATGCTTCAAAATGCGCATCTAGAAACCTTGATGGAAACACGGCTAGTGTAGACCGCAGAGTCCTGACGATGATGTTGATCTTCTGTGCTGGGCCATCCTTTTGGCCAGTGGCTGTTTATTTTCCCGAATGTATGACCTTGACCTTTCTAAGTGTCTTCAAACATCTGCTAAGTTCCTGGCAAAACCCAATGCAAACATGTTCCTGTTTTTAGTTTTCTACATCGCCTTACAACCTAGCTGTTTTTTTGTGTTTTTTTTATACCGTTTTCTTTCACTTGTTCTTCTCTATGTGTATGCTTTATTTTATGATTGTCTGCTGTTGCCATCACTCTTTGTTAGAATCAGGTCTCTTTTGTAAATGAGTCCCCAAGGCTCATTGGGATTAACCTGTATAAATAAAGGTTGAATGAATGACCTATCACCCTCCTGACACTGAACAGCATACACAATATTACTCTGTGCCGGGGGACTGGATCTTTGGGATGAACCAGTCTTTAATGTATTTTGGGGTTTAAAAGCCACTGGGACGTTGTGTTTAAAAAATGAACGTCTCAGTTTCTCTGAAACTCCCGCAACATCTGGAATGACCACTGGTCTGGGTTCCTCCTTCTGAACTACTGTGGCATCCACAGCAACACATGTGAACCACAGTTCACAATATTTTGTCACTTTGAGGCCAGTCGATAATGCCTGATTGGCCTCAAAGTGACAAATACAGAATCAGCAGAAATGCAGAGATTGACAAGGTTTTATTCACAACCTTCTGTAACGACACTGTATTTATTAAAAAGCTGCCTCTTGATTGAATTGTGCCTCCAAATTTTCCAAATGGATTGAACTGACTCAGGCCTTAATGTGCAATTTTCCTGCCCATGTCAGCGCTCCACGCAGAGAAGTGAATTACCTGTGAATTTATCTGTACACCTATAATGTATTGTTTCTTTAATCAAGTGTACCGCATCTGAAATCCACACTGACTTAAACAATCCCATCAATGATTGGACAAGAGACTCTGCAGTAGTTTGCTGTGCTCGTGAGTACATGTCAATCAGCTACATGTTATATTGTTTGCCTGTTTCACACTGCTACACTGGGATATTATAAAATGTTGGAGCTGACTGAATATATTTACTTAGACATATTGATTTTTGTGGTCCCACAGCAAAACTTAAGCTCTTACCCCTCAAAGTGTCTCTGCATCAGTAGCTGTGTTGAGTTCAAGCATCTTTGCATGACATGTTTCCAGCAGCAGCAGCCATGACAAATGAAATACAATTTATTTGTCCTGCAAGAGCTGTTGCCTCTCAGTGAGAAGGTTGCTGGTTCAAATCCTGACCTGGGACCTTTCTGGGTAGAGTTTGCATGTTCTCTCCATGCGTGGGTTTTCTCCGGGTACTCCAGTTTCCTCCCATAGACCAAAAACATGTACCGGTATGTTAGGCTGATTGATAACTCTAATTTGTCCCTAGCTGTGAGTGAGAGAGTGAATGGTTGTTTGTCTCATTTGTCTCTATGTGGCTCTGTGATGGACTGGAGACCTGCCCTGATGTCCCTGTGATGAACTGGAGACCTGTCCAGGTGTCTCTGTGAAAGAATGGAGACCAGTCTAGGGTGTTCCTGTGATGGGTGTATATGCAGGTCCTTCTAAAAAAAATAGCATATTGTGATAAAGGTCATTATTTTCCATAATGTAATGATAAAAATGAAACTTTCATATATTTTAGATTCATTGCACACCAACTGAAGTATTTCAGGTCTTTTGTTGTTTCAATACTGATGATTTTGGCATACAGCTCATGAAAACCTTAAATTCCTATCGCAAGAAATTAACATATTTCATCCGACCAATAAAAGAAAAGTGTTTTTAATACAAAAAAGTCAACCTTTAAATAATTATGTTCTGTTATGCACTCAATACTTGGTCGGGAATCCTTTTGCAGAAATGACTGCTTCAATGTGGCGTGGCATGGAGGCAATCAGCCTGTGGCACTGCTGAGGTGTTCTGGAGGCCCAGGATGCTTCGATAGCTGCCTTAAGCTCATCCAGAGTGTTGGGTCTTGTGTCTCTCAACTTTCTCTTCACAATATTCCACAGATTCTCTATGGGGTTCAGATCAGGAGAGTTGGCAAGCCAATTGAGCACAGTAACACCATGGTCAGTAAACCACAGTGGTTTTGGCACTGTGAGCAGGTGCCAGGTCGTGCTGAAAAATGAAATCTTCATCTCCATAAAGCTTTTCAGCAGATGGAAGCATGAAGTGCTCCAAAATCTCCTGATAGCTGCATTGACCCTGCCCTTGATAAAACACAGTGGACCAACACCAGCAGCTGACATGGCACCCCAGACCATCACTGACTGTGGGTACTTGACACTGGACTTCTGGCATTTTGGCATTTTCTTCTCCCCAGTCTTCCTCCAGACTCTGGCACCTTGATTTCTGAATGACATGCAAACTTTGCTTTCATCTGAAAGAAGTACTTTGGACCAGTGAGCAAGAGTCCAGTGCTGCTTCTCTGTAGACCAGGTCAGGCGCTTCTGCCGCCGTTTCTGGTTCAAAAGTTGCTTGACCTGGGGAATCCGGCACCTGTAGCCCATTTCCTGCACACACCTGTGCACGGTGGCTCTGGAATCGGCCCTTCTCCACAATCTTCCTCAGGGTCCGGTCACCACTTCTCGTTGTGCAGCGTTTTCTGCCACACTTTTCCCTTCCCAGAGACTTTCCACTGAGGTGCCTTGATACAGCACTCTGGGAACAGCCTATTCGTTAAGAAATTTATTTCTGTGTCTTACCCTCTTGCTTGAGGGTGTCAATGATGGCCTTCTGGACAGCAGTCAGGTCGGCAGTCTTACCCATGATTGTGGTTTTGAGTAATGCACCAGGCTGGGAGTTTTTAAAAGCCTCAGGAATCTTTTGCAGGTGTTTAGAGATAATTCGTTGATTCAGATGATTAGGTTAATAGCTCGTTTAGAGAACCTTTAGAGAACACAATATGCTATTTTTTTAGATATGAATTTTGGGTTTTCATGAGCTGTATGCCAACATCATCAGTATTAAAACAATAAAAGACCTGAAATATTTCAGTTGGTGTGCAATGAATCTAAAATATATGAAAGTTTCATTTTTATCATTACATTATGAAAAATACTGACCTTTATCACAATATGCTAATTTTTTGAGAAGGACCTGTAATACGTAGCAACTGTTGCCCATATTGTTCACCAAAGGGGAAAAGGAAAGATAGACACTACTGAAGAAAACTGAAAAAAATCTTATGGAATGTGTTTACAAAGTAAATATTTAAAGACTTTAGCTGACTCTGGCTTTATTGACAACACCAAACAAGTAAATAAAAACACAGAAAAAAATTAATGTATGGCTGATTGTCCCCACATCCGAACATTGAAATGGTTCTGAAGTGTTTAAATCATTATTTTCAACAAACTGGACAGTATTTGTGGCTTTTTTTGCAATGCATCATATTAGATCTTCTTATGTTTAACCAAAAATCATTAAAAAGACTGATTGAGGAAACTAATTATTTTGTGCTGGTCAAGTTGGTCCTGGATTATTGAGATACATATTTTATTAACTACAAACCAAAGGTACACAACTCTAATACAAATTGTATCTACTATACTTGTCCAATTTATCAAATCATGACTATGCAAAAGTACTGCGATGTGACATATGTTTGCTTGATTGTTTGAACGCCACAGCTTTACTCACTTCATTCCAATCATGCAGAAAATGTTGGCAGCTGGTTTTGAGTTATATTATGAAGCACTGACCCCTGCAGATCATTCTGGAAAATTCCCAATTCAGAGTTGGCAAGTGAGTCTACGTCTGTTTGCAAACAAGCATAAAGTTAGCATTTACCAAGTTTATGAGGTTGGCATTATCTTCACAGCTGCCCTGTCAACCAAAAGGAGATCTGCACACATGTACATGTCTAATGTCAAACCAGCTACAACACACACAGAGTTTGAGCACATTGTTTAGATATCTCTTTACATTAAGACAACACTGCAGGAGTTAGCATTAGCCAAAACATCATTAATTTATTTATTCATTATGTGTTAACTCATCAGACAAAAAATAGTTTTAATACAGCTAACACTTACTGAAATCGACCTGTATGTGAATGAAGAACCCCCCCCCCCACCACCACCCACCCGCCACACACACACACACACACACGAGCACACACACATAAAAGTTTGTCTTTCTATCTTTACAGGGACTTTGCTTAGATTTCCATTCATTTTTCATTCATTTTATAGCCTAACCCTAAAACTAACCCATTCTCAATTCATACCTTGTCCTAAACCTAACTACGGTAATAAACACACCAATGACACTTCTTCAAAGTGACTTTATTGTCATTTGCATCACATGTGTTACATGAAGTGGAATGAAATTGTGTTGTTAAGGTCCCATTTACACCCAAAACTAGTAAAAAATACAAACTATAAAAAGAAATCCAAAAATGTTCAGTCAGGTCATCTGGATGATTGAGCCATTTTATCCTTCATTCAGTCTGAGGAGCCACCAAAACAAACTGATTCCCATAAACCAGGGCCATCCCAAGATGACCGCGCTCAGCCGAGCCACAGCTTCACAGGCTCCCAGTGAACTCAATCATTTTATCTTTCTGTTGATTTACTTGTAACTTTATTTGGCACCTACACTGTACATCCATGGTACCGTGACACACTTGTGGAGTTTATTTTGTCGCTGCCTTGCCATCTTGTCATTCTGCCATTGTGGCTCAGTCCTTCCAGTCTTGGGCTCAGGCCTGTCATGGCGGCTGTCCCATGATCCTCTATCTGCCTGCACAGACTGAACTCTACGAACCCTTTTGATTCCACGGGGAAACCTTGGATGTTCTCTGTCTGCTGGACCCAGTTCTGGAGGGCAGTCGGGGAGGGCAGCTGCTGCAGTCATTATTACCATCAATCTGCTGACGGGACCTGTTCACAAGATCTGCTAATGCTTGTAGCAATAACGAAGATTGAGATAGAAGAAGAAGAGTGACATTTTCTCCACTCCCCTCAGCTACATAGTTTATTTATTTATTTAGCTCTCGTTAAAGTGGGGCACCAGCTGGTCAGTTTACTGACCAACAACAACTTAATTAATATATTCACCCTTTAACAATCAGAGTCAGTCACTGAAGGAGAATCCATTAATTACAGGGAGTTCTATATCATAACAAATTAATATTCATCTGAATGAAGTGACCAAACTTGTCTTTGAAGTTTTATTACGAAAATAATCAAACTAAGGATGAACAACAACAAACAAATGATAATAATGAATCAATCCAGGCTTAATTATCTTGTCTAAGGCAAAATTGACTCTGAGCAGGAATTATTTCAGTCTTATATGCATATGAATTTAGACAAAGTTTGGCGATTTTAATAAATAGTTACTTTGAATTTTGGTTAAAATAAGTTATTTAATCAGATGAAGTTATTTATTATCACTGCAAGCCAGGAAATGTTTTACCAAGTTGCATCGATTAAAATGGCATAACTAGACCAAGGCATCATGTCACCAGGTTTCTGCTTCTTACCGGGTCAGTGTTGAAGGCCCCAGGTCACTTGTCTTTCTGGGGCTCTGCTGGTGGATCAGACCAATTACACCATGAGGAGGATTCACCGGGAACTGTCCAAGGTAGCTGACCGTCACTGTGACAGCTTCAGGGGTCTGTGAGGACAACAGCTGATGAGAAGGTGCACTGTCCATTGAAACCTTCTGCATGTTTGGACGTCAAAGCCGAGAAGTCAAGTCAAGTCAAGTCAAGAGAACATCAAAGTCAAAGTCAAAGTCAACTTTATTGTCAGAACTGCAATATGTACAGGACATACACAGGATGGAAATTGCGTTTTGCTCAGTCCCTCTATGTAACAGTAACCATTTAAACACTAAAACATTTAATAAACATAAGCATAAAATAGTAAAAGTGTAACACTGTCCTGAGTTTTTGCATAGTAGTATAAAAGTATGAAAATTTACACCAACACTAAAACACTAAACATTTAATGAACATAAGCATAAAATGAAATAATAAAAGTGTAATACTGTCCTGAGTTTTTGCATAGTAGTATAAAAAGTATAAAAAGTATATCTATAAAATAAACTGAAGGTTCTAGCATTGACATTTGCAAAGAGTGGCAAAGCAGCATATGAGTTAATGTACACAGTATATGTATGAGGTAGTTGATGTTGGTATAGAGGCAAAGTGGCATATGCAGTAAGGCACATAAGGCACATTGGGCATCCTTAAATAAGGCTAGTCAGAGAATACTGTATATGTATCAGCAGTAGTGTAGATATAAAAGTAGTGTAAATGTAAACAGTAGTAATAAATGTAAACAGTAGTAATAAATGTAAACAGTATTAATAAATGTAAACAGTGAATGTAAACAGTAGTATGACTATAGGCAGTAATGTAATACAAACATTAGTGCAAATATGAGAAGTAGTGCAAACTGAATGAGCACATGACCGAGAGTTTAGTGAATAACCCGTTTGATGACACAGAGTCCAGTGTTAAAATCTTTGTGTTGAGTGGTAATGTGTGAGAAAGTTTTTTGTGTTAAGGCAGTTCAAATGGGAGGGGAGGCAGAGCAGGCAGAGTGTTTAGCATCCTGACTGCCTGATGAACAGAGCTGTCTCTCAGTCTGCTGGTTCGAGCCTGGAGACTCCTCAGTCTCCTCCCTGATGGCAGCAGTCTGAAGCAGCTGTGTAGTGGGTAACATGTGTAAATAACATGTGTCTTGCAGTGAGATAAACACTTCATCTTCTGTAGTTATTTAAATTTCTAAAAAAAAATGTAATTGAGCAACATGTTTATCTGTTCAGGAATAAATGAGTGGACCTTGGAGTACATCAGGATCAGGGTTTAAGATGAACCACTTTCTGGTTTGGAGACAAAGAAAAACACTTCGGTTTGGGAGTCCAAAACAAACTGTCTTTTCATACAAAGGATCTTTGTGCAAAACGACAGCTCTCAAAAGATTGTTTTGACTACTCTTAGGAACGGTGTGTCTTCCCTTTGAAGCAAACTGCTTCAGCTCAAAGAGCTTTTAGAACAGATGTCTCTGAAGAAATAATCACTTTCTGAAAAACAGAACAGTGAAATATGTTTAACACATTCAAATATTTCACATGATTTCATTATAATGATTGATAGCAATACTCAAAATTATTCATGTTCACACGTTATTTAAATAAAACAAACATCATTAATGTTTTGTTTTTCTTTCCTAGAAAGAATAGGAAAAATAAGATGAACATTAGTAAGACTGTAGATGACTCTGTGTCCAAGGACAGTGAATGTGTGGAAAACATCTGACATTATTGAAGTCAAATGTAGCTTTAAAGAACACAGTTCTTGGTGAGTCTGGAAGATGACTCAAAGGTCAGGGGACATAGTTAGAGGAGAGCCGCTTCATGCTACGTGCTGCTAACAAGATCCTCCATCTGAATGCTCAGACCGAACTCTACGGACCCATTAGGTTTCACGGGGAAACCTTGGGAGTTCTCCGTCTGCCGGACCCGGTTCTGGAGGGCAGTCTGGGAGGCTGCTGCGGTCATTATTACCATCAAGCTAGTGATGGGACCTGCTAACAAGACCTGCTAATAAGACTTGTAAACAAGACCATGCTGCAAACCGGACCTCACTGCTAACAATATCATGCTGCTAACTGGTCCATGTTGCTAAAGTTACCTCAGTCATCAGAACCACTCTGCCAGTAGGACCATGCTGCTGTAGATTTATTTCTATTTCACTTTTGGCACCTTGTTTCTGTATTTTTGTTGCATGATTGGAATAAATCCTAGTTTATAATATTAGTTTAGGGTCGGCTCTGAGCCCGATTCCGATCGGGTTAAGCATGTAAATTATAGCCAAACAGAACCTATGAGAACCACGCTGCTGTTGTTGTATGTATTGATGTGCACTATTAGTGACTAGCATATATTTTAGATATTTTAGCATACCGTTGGCTGTTCGTTTAGCATATATCTTAGTTTCTATTTTAGATCCCTACTTACTGTTTCTTTTTACACTTTATATTTTTGCTATTTTTGTATGTAACTGGGAGCCTGTGTACACAGTTTGTAGGGCGGCCGTGGCGTAGTGGTAATGGCAGTTGTCCCCCGATCTGAAGGTTGGCGGTTCAAATCCCGGTTCCCCACACCATGTGTCGTTGTGTCCTTGGGCAAGACATTTAACCCCGAGTTGCTCCCAGTAGGACTGGAAAGCACCTTGCATGGTAGTCTGCTGCTACCGGTGTATGAATGTGTGTAGCATTCAATGTGTGAAGCACTTTGAGATTTTCACCAATGAAAAGTGCGTTATTTATTGAATTCATTATTATTATTATTATTTCTGTGGTCTGGTCCTTCATGTTGTGTTTTCCCTCATGTTTACCAGACACGCTTCATTGTTCCTCCTCCCTGTGTTCCAGCACTGTCGCACCTGTGTCAGATTCTAATCGCCGCAGGTGTCTGTCATTTCACCTTGTCAGTGTCTGTATATATTCAGCCCCTTGATGTTATGTCTTTGTATCTAGATTGTCCTCTCTAAGTCTTTGTGATCTGTTTTCCCTTGCGTCCTCCATACAGTAAGTTAGCTGCCCTGACATCGTTTTGCTTTGTTTATTGATAAAATTAAATGTTACTTGTTTTTTTGGAGTCTCTGTCAGCTTCCTGCATGTGGGTTCTCGCACATCAATCAGCTCATGATAGAATCCAGAGACCAAAAGGAACCCAGAAGGAAGATTACTCTTTTTGAGTTCCTGGTTCGCAAGGCAAAAAAACAAACAACAACTGTTCAGCGGGACAAGGAAGAGGAAATGAAAAGAACGCTGTATCAAGGTACTCACCTGGCATTTAAACCTGGGTCCAATGCCTCACCATCTCGCCTCTTTTCACCCCTTCACATAGCGGCAGCACCTTGCAACCCACCTACCCAAACATCTCCTGACTTCCCGGAGCCGTCTTCAGAGGGAGGGGGCAACCCGCTCAGACTCACTTCAGGATGAACGGGCGACAGAACCAAGCCGGTTCCATCGAACCCCAGCACGTCTCTTCTCAGACGCAGCCCATGCCTTGCTGGTCGGAGGACCAGCAGACGGAGCAGCCGAGTCCTCATCCATGTGTTTCCCTTCTTGAGGGGCGGGTGGATGCTGCACGCCCCTGCACACCCATCACTGGGAAAGTGGGGAGGACGCCCTACACCTCTGCACACTCGTCGCTGAGGTGGGGAGATGAGGACGCCACACACACCTGTGCACTCGTCACTGGGGGGCGTTGCACACCCATACATACCCGTCTCTGGTGGGAAGGAATCTGCATGCCCCTGCTATCTCTGGGAGAGATGATTGCTGTAGAGGACATCATCTCCAGGTACACCACGGCTGACAACACTAAAGGCCGGCGCAGAGCTCCGCGCTCGAGCGAGCGCGGCGCCCCGCTGTGTGAGCGCCGTGCGTGCGCCGCTTGTACAAGCCTTTGAACGCTCGCGCGAACGCGCCAAGCTCCAATTTTACGACCGCGCACGCTTGCGCGGTGTCTGACCATAAACTTCCCCGGCGCCGGACTGTTTTGTATGTTACACAAATGAATTAAATTCCTCTTCTTTATCGCTGATTGGGCCTTTTCTTTTGTTTTTTTGCCTAAAGTCAAGTAATCGCTTCATCCTCCGTTCACTCCATGAATGAAATGAATGAATTCATGTCCTACCTGGCAGCGGGAGGTTTTAAGTATTTCCTGGTTGGCTATGGGCTGCTGGAATAGCGCTCCCTGTTTTTATTTTTATTTTTTAGAAGTTTATATAACATATAAAGTGATAAAAGACCGCCGCGCAGCAGCGGAGCAAACAGCTGTTCGTCTGGACCAAAGCCAGCACTCGTGTCTCATGAGCTGTCAATCATTTCAGTAGGCGTGTCAGCAAGTGACCAATCAGCGACCTCAGTTGAGTCCCCTCCATGCGCAGCTGCTCATATTACAACAAGGATCAGGACCGAGAACGAGAAAAGAGCTGTGCCAATGAACGCGCACGCACACAATGCGCGCGTCGAGCTCCGTTCGGACAACCGCGGAGCTCTGCGCCGGCCTTCAGAACTCGCCTGGGATGTGGGAGCAGTTCCAGTAGATGTGGATGGAGAGGCACAGGCTGTGTTCACTGCTTCTGGCTCCTGCTCAGCCTGGTTCTCTTCTCACCTCACCTCCAGCTGCACCTGTCTGGCCTTCCATGCCAGCAGCTCCAGCATTGGACCTGCTGGTTCCCACATCGGCTTCCCCCTTGCTGGGTTCCACCTTAGCACCTGCCACAATGGGTCCCACACCTGCCACACTGGGTTCTGCTCCAGTTTCCCCCTTGCTGGGTTCCACCTCAGCACCTGCCACGCTGGGTTCTGCCTCAGCATCTGGCATGTTGGTTTCCGCACCAGCACCTGACCCATGGGGTCAACCAGGAGCAGAACCTCTGTCTCTCTCCACAGATGCTGCTCCAGGGGTTCCCATCACTCCAGAGGTCTTCGCTTCTTCAGAGGTCCTCGCTTCACCTACTGCAGTGATCTCAACGTCTCAACCGAAGAAATCGAGCCAGTTGCATCCTCCAGAGGTCCTTGCTCACCCTCCAGAGGTCTTCACTCATCTAGCTGTAGCCATCCCAAGGGTGTCATCGCCTCCAGCTGTAGCCACCCCAGGGGTCTTTTCACCTGCACTTGTGGCTGCTCCAGTCATTTCTTCACCTGCAGTCATGACCTCTTCTGTGGTTGCCCCACCTGTTGCAATGGTCTTCTTGGGGGTCTCAACCCTCTTCTGCCTGAGTCTAGGAGGTTACAGGTAGATACCACCACTGACCATAAAGGGACAGTCACCAGGCCACCCACCATAACCCTGATCCAAGGGTGGATGGTCTCCTGGCTGCCCACCAGACCTCATGGCCTGCTGACCAAGGTCGACTCGTTCAACTCCTGAGCAGATAAACATGTTGCTCACATTACAGTTGTTAGAGGTTTAACTAACTGCATAAGATGAAGCCTTTTCTCACTGCAAGACGCACATTCTTGGCTTGAAGTCCAAACATGCAGAAGGTGCCGATGGACGGTGCACCTTCTCATCAGCTGTTGTTCCCACAGACTCCTGAAGCTGTCACAGTGACGGTCAGCTACCTTGGACAGCTCCCGGTGAGTCCTCCTCATGGTGTCATTGGTCTGATCCACCTGAGAACCCCAGAAAGACAAGTGACCTGGGGCCTTCAACACTAACCCGGTAAGAAGCAGAAACCTGGAAACGTGATGCCTTGGTCTGGTTATGCTATTTTAAGCTGATGCAACGTGGTAAATCATTTTCTGGCTTGCAGTGATGATAAATTACTTTAACTGATCACAAATACTTTAAACCAAACTCCAAAGTAAACTATTTGTTAAAATAGCCAAACTTTGCCAAATTTATTTGCATATAAAACTGAAATAATTCCTGCTCAAAGAGTCTTGTTTTAGATAAGAGAATTAAGCCTTGATTGATTCATTATTATGGTTTGTTTATTATTGTTTTCCCGGAATTCCCGCATACATTTCAGACATAATAAATAAAAAAGCTTACTGTAAAATAGTACAACGAGAAAAATGTTGTGTATTATTCACATTAATCACACATGCGCGTAGCCGGGGGGGTTCGTGGGGTTCGAACGAACCGCCCACTTTGCCTATGAAGTTCCGCCTACAACTCCCGCACAACACAAGTTCTGTGTTAAGAGAGGTGGAAAGAGAAAGTATGGAGACGCCGCTAATGTCGAACCGGTGAACACCATAGACTTAATATGCCTATGATTAACACAAACTCCTTTTTTTTTAAATCCAATAAAAGACTAACGTAAAATAAGTTAAATCAAGTAAGGATCGAACCCGAGTTGAGATAAAGTTTGGAGTGGCAACCCGACGCACATCCAGTGAACCACCGAGGCATGTTGCTCTTTCCAGGTCCACTTTTCCTTCAAACGAACCGCCCCTCATGAAATCCTGGCTATGCCCATGTCACATATCAAACAATGGTGCTATTTCTTAAAATAACAGCTATCAAAATGTCAAAGACTCATATTTACTTTCATAAAATAAACAAATGGATTGAGTGTCCTTAGTTGAACAACTGAGAAGTCAGTCGTAATTGAGATTGGAGCAGCAGGAGTAACAACGACGCACAGGATTGAATTAAACAGAGAAACGCTGGGCTCCGAAACGTAAGAGAAAATACAGTGATTTGTTTTGTTTGCTGTTTTGGTCTGAAGTTGGTGAGCCTCTACAAAGTCAATAATTTCACTATTGTAAATAAAATCACAGTTCTATCCTATAATCCTCACTTAGAGGCTGCTTGAGTGGTGCAGAAGGTGGAATCACATATGATTAGTTGTGTCCTGGTGGCTGTTATTGCACTGGGCTGTAACATCACACAAACACTCCATCCATCTGTTCCTGGCCCGGCCCTTGGTTCCAATTTTAGAACTCAGTGTGGCCCACAAGTCTGAAAGTTTTCCCACCCCTGGTATACTCCATAGTCGAAAAAAAAAACTGTTTGCTGATACTAAGATGGCCTCCATTGCCCACCCTCTCTCCCAGAGGCCATCTTAGCACCAGCAACTTTTCTACTACAGAGCATGCTGTTTGTGGGAACCAGTTTGTTTTGGTGACTCCTCAGATTGAAGAAGTCCTTTGGATGAAGGACAAAACGTCTCAGCAAAAAAAAAGGAACCATCCAGATGACCTACATTGCTGGATTTCTACCTGGATTTTTGAGCAAGAACTTTGGTATGAAAAGAAACAGTATACAGGTAGTCCTCGGGTTACGACGGCCTCGAGTTACAACGTTTCGTGGTTACGTCAGGCATCTCATTAAAAAAAACATTTATTTTGAAAAGCCAGTTCTGGTTGTACTTCCTGTTTGACGGTAGAAGTAGCAGTAGCTTGACGCAGCGGAAATAATAATAATAATAATAATAATACATTTTATTTGTAGGCGCCTTTCTTGGCACTCAAGGTCACCTTACATTGTCAATCATAAAAAATAAAATAAAAATAAACCAGACACATTAAAAACATAGAAAAAACAAGTAAAATGAATTTTAAAAAATAAAATAAAAAATAAGACAATGCAATTGTTATCATGCATAGGCTACTTTAAACAGGTGAGTTTTGAGTTTGACTTTGAAATGTGGCAATGAGTCTGTGTTGCGAATATCAGGTGGGAGTGAGTTCCAGAGCTGGGGAGCAGAGCAGCTGAATGCTCTGCTCCCCATAGTAACAAGACGGGCAATGGGAACAATGAGCTGGATGGAAGAAGAGGATCTGAGGGTACGAGCAGGTGTAGCAATGTGAATAATGTCTGAAAGGTATGGAGGAGCAAGGTTGTGGACAGCTTTGAATGTAAGGAGGAGTATTTTGTAATTGATGCGATATGGGATGGGAAGCACAAAACACAGAGAGAGACCCGCTCTGGACCGAGTTTCACGGCACAAACAGCAAAGCAGTGGAGGTGGAGAACTTACTGGACAGAGGTTGACGGCGGTTTTTACATCGTAAACAAAAGGTGCACAGAGGTGGAGACGGCAGAAACAG
Organism: Garcialebias charrua; assembly: GCA_038048925.1. Lineage (NCBI taxonomy): Eukaryota > Metazoa > Chordata > Actinopteri > Cyprinodontiformes > Rivulidae > Garcialebias > Garcialebias charrua. The sequence continues at coordinate 23,659 of JBBPBX010014911.1, forward strand.
CAAGTTGGACCGGAGGTGCAACGAGCTAACATGCTAACAGACCTTGTTGTAAAATAAAAAATAAAATGTCACATTTTTGTCATCTGTGTATGTTCCCATACTTGACAGACGAAATTGGTCTCTGCATTTAACCCAACCACCACCAGGTGGTGCAGTGAGCAGCCGTAGTCAGCGCCCGGGGAGCTGGGGAAAATAGATACCGCTGTGGACCGCGTGAAGCATCAGAAAGCTACAGAGCTCGGAGGTGCAACGAGCTAACATGCTAACAGACCTTGTTGTAACCGCTGTGGGCCGCGTGAAGCAGCAGGAAGCTTCAGAGCTCGGAGGTGCAACGAGCTAACATGCTAACAGATGGAGGAAGAATTCACCAGCTCCCAGTAAGAAATTAACTATTTTTTTCCTTCATTATGGCTCCAAATGTACTGTATGTGTTTTTTTGATAATTATGTAGGGTACTGTGTTAGGATAGGCTAAGTGCTTGGTTACTGTACAGTACCGTACATGTACGTGTATATGGGGCGGCCAGTGTGTATGTGTTTTCCGACTTACGTCGAAATCCGTGTTGCGAACGGGCGTAGGAACGGAACTCCGTTGTAACTCGGGGACTACCTGTACAACGATCTAAGCTATACTCTACAATAATAATGTAACGCATTACGGTGTATTAAATGGCAGCCTGAATATGAGTCTGTTGTGAACAGAAGGGTATGAAAACAACAGCGTATGGGTAAGAAATAGCAGCACAGATAAAGTGTCAAATCTCCAAATAAAGTGGCATTACAGTGGTTATTCTGTTTAGGAATGTTCAGGGTAGAAGCTGTTCCTCAGTCTAGTGGTTCTACACTTAATGCTCCTCAACCTCCTGCTTGAGGAGAGAGGGGCAAAAAGTGTGTGTGCTGGAGTGGGGCCAGGCTTTAGGCCCCATAAAGAGCAGTTGGTCCTCACAGTGTAGTATAAGTTAGAAATGTGAGCCATACAAAGTAACGTAAACAAACACACACATCACTTGTTTTTCTTTCGGCTGCTCCCTTCCTCAGGGGTCGCCACAGAGAACTAACTCACACAAAGACTTGGCAATTATTTTTTTCTGTTGGATGTTCTTCCTGACAACCACAGACACCGAGCTACCACAGCCCTCTGTGTGGAGCAGAGAGCAGCCGTTTAGCGCAGGTAGGGGAGCAGATGGTGGGGGTGAAGGGCCTTGCTCAAGGGCCCAGTGTGAGGCAGAGTGAGGGTGGAGGCAGGTGTGGACGTTTCACCTTTTCCACACACATTTTGATGTTGTCAGTCCAGGAAGTTAAACCGGCAACCTTTTGATCACAGGCCCACCTTCTCTAACCTCTGCTCCCCCTAACTCCCCCTACCCCCACACACACATCAATAATCACCTTTACACATCAACATGTTCTCTTTCCTGAATTCACTACTTTACATCTGCAAGATCAAAGAATGCAGCAGCCTTCTGTATGTGTGTGTGTGTGTGTGTGTGTGTGTGTGTGTCCATCGCAGCAGCTGCTCTGTCAGCATCCTCCCAATCCAAGGGGGGTTGGAGGGTGGGGAGGGGATGGGGCGTCCACGCAGCATGCCTAAAGAACTCATCTCCAACCTCAGGCGCTGTGCTTGGTGTGTGGGATGATGCGCTGCTCAGCCCCTCAGCCCAGAGAAACCCCCACACCAAGCACACACACAAAACCCATCATCATCATCATCTCTGACCCGCCTGTATACACATTAACATGCTAACTGTCTGCATTCATCCAGCCAATATGTCTATTGCCCATGAGGACGGGTGTTTTTCAGACTGTGCAGTGCACCAGCCTGTTATGAGAAACTAAATTTGATTTGTTCTGAATGCAAAGCACAGCGCTAAAAGCTCCTGGGGTATTTAGTTTCTGGCTACACGCTTAATAAGTTTGTGTGAGTGTAAAATATGTGATGTATCAATGTGTACGGCAAGCTCATACACATGCACGTCTGTTTGTTTTACACTTAGTGAAATGGGGAGAACTACAGTATCTGTGTAATATTCATTTGTGATGGCAAGCGACTAAAGGAGCATCATCAAATTCACTCCCAGAAACTAATTTAATGCTAACAAGTCAATGTCACATGCTTGTCCTTGCCCACAGCCAACTGAGCCCGTTGCAAAATGAACCAATTAGCCAGCTTCACTGTCAACCCCCCGAAAATCCCTCCAAACTTTTTCCCTTCTCTTGTTTTTTATTCATATAAATATATATACAGGGAGTCCTCGAGTTACGGCGCCCTCGACCTACGGAAACTTGGACTTATGAACGGACCTACGAACAGCAGTTGTACGCTAAATACAGCACTGGTATGTGTTTTTAGGTGTTTTTAGATGAAAGAGTGTTAGCTAACCGTTTGTAAACAAAGTTCTGTGCATGTTTATGAACCAGTATGTATGTTTGTGTTGAAAAACGGGTGTTTGGCGCAGCGCTAGCATACATTTTCCGCCTTACCAACGAAAATCCGGACTTACGAACGCACGTGCTATGGGTTCCGACTTACGTCAGAATCGGGTTACGAACAGTCCTTAGGTCCGGAACTCATTTGTAAGTCGGGGACTCCCTGTATATATATTTTTTCTTTTTTTCTATTCACAGAACCAGCCCAAGGCAAACCTGGCCAAAGTGCTTCACAATATCCTGATGCATGCTCAACCATCCAGGTAATCAAATCCATAAAAGTTAAGTCAGGTCATCTGGACGGATTCTTCTCAGCGACATGGGACATCAGCATATGTTGTTTTGTAGACGTCCAAGTGATGAAGGTCTGTGAGGAGTTTCAGATGACTGAGCTTTAATAAGTCTGTATCAGTGACATGACAGACAGCTAGCTAGCAAGAGCCATTAAATACGCAAAACTAAGCCTCCTTCACCATTTAGCCAAAATAGATGTTTAGTGGCAAAACTGTCCAGGCAGCAAATGAAAGCACTTTTAATTTTCCAGTAAGGAGATGAATGCCGTGTTAATGGATGCCTTAACACACTGAGGGACTCTTTGTGAAAACTTTTGGCACTCCATCAATGTGAGTTAGGGGAGAACGGCAAACATGTAGGTGTCAGGACTGGCTATGAATGTGAAGAAGACGAAGGAGATGATTGTGGACTTCAGAAGGAACAAACACACCCACACCCCACTGTATATAGGTGGATCTGCGGTGGAGGTGGTCTCCAGCTACAAATACCTGGGTGTACACTTGAATGATAACCTCAGCTGGAGCAACAACACCACCAGCCTGATCAAGAAAGGTCATCAGAGACTCTACTTCCTCAGACGGCTGAGACGAGCCGGTCTGAGAAGCCCAGTCCTCACCTCGTTCTACAGGTGTGCAGTGGAGAGCGTCCTGTGCTCCAGCATCAACGTGTGGCATGGAGGCTGCACAGTTGCAGAGAGAAAAGCTCTGCAGAGAGTGGTGAAGGCTGCACAGAAGTCTGTGGGAGTCAGTCTCCCCACCATCACAGACATTTACACCTCCAGATGCAGAAAAAGAGCCACCTGCATCATGAAAGACCTCACTCACCCAGCACACTCACTCTTTGCACCACTCCCCTCGGGACGGAGGTTGAGGAGCATCAAATGTAGAACCACTAGACTGAGAAACAGCTTCTACCCTGAGGCTGTCAGACTCATGAATAAATAAATAATAAGAATAAACACTGCAAAATGTCACATCATACTGATACTGTACTGATCTGTTTCTTGTTGCTGCGTTCATCTGTGACCATCTGCTCATGTTCGTGCTGCTGTTTATAATGATGTTTTTCTACTACATTAGGGCTTAGTGTATTACTAGCTGATGTGATGTCTCTCTTAGTTAATCCTAGATGTTATTATTGTATTTCTCTTGCATTTGTTGTTGGATGTAACTGGGACCCTGTGTACATAATCTCGTTTTCAACACATGTACTACATGCGGTGCAAATGACAATAAATTCTCTCTGACTCTGACTCTGACTCTGACTCTAAGTGGACAGACTTGATACTGTGCATGACTGCTGCAGTTCCACTGTGGGAGCAGCTAATTGGATGGTAATTAATGGAATGGAGGCTGATAAATACCTTTGTGAGCAGGCTTGCCAAGGACATGGAGGTGATGGGAAGGAGTTTGTGAACCAGAGCGAGAGAGTAAGATGAAGAGAACGCTACGGGGACACACACCTTTTCTCCATCATTATGGCTAATCCCCCCCCATCCCTTCCTCCATCTCCTCAAACACTTAACGAAGCTACTCCCCTTTCTCACTCCTCTTTCATTCCTCTCCCTCCCTCCTCTTATCAGGCCCCCCTGCCTATTCTCCCCCGCCCCAACCTTCCTTCGTTTCCATGGAAACACAGGATAAAAAGAGTTACTTCTAGATTAAATCAAAGATTTCTCAAGTGCCGAAAATATTACAAGCTCTTTTGAATCGTGGTCCTCAAGTTCAGGATGATACCTTATTTCCTTCTATT
>JBBPBX010014912.1:0-10926 GCA_038048925.1 Garcialebias charrua
CTTTAACAACCCACCTTTAGCTTCTCCCAATAACTTCAGCAGTCTTGTGGCACTCAGCATTCATGCCACATTTTCAAAGAAAAAGCTGAATTTTAACTGAGAAACACATCAGCGAGAGGCGACCACAATCTTTCTCCAGGATAATCCTCTTAGTTACAGACTCCATTTTATTTATGTCTTATTAACAGCAGTGTGATACTTTTGATGTGGTGTAAAATACATTTTTTCATTCTCATGCTTATTGGTTGCTTAGCAGGCGCCTGGTGGCAGGAAATGCCAAGTGAAGCATTTTCTAACTGTTATTTGCTGATGGTGTGATCACATCTCTGGCTGTGTAACATCTGGTCACGTTGATAAGATGCTCCTCTTTGAAGACGTTCTCGCAGCACCAGCCATGAGAATGAGTTTAGAACCTTTGATTTCTGGGTCTTTAGATGCTGACATTGATACCAGCCTGGTTTGACATATATGGGGAGGACGGCATTTAGGAAGAACAAAAAGAAGAATGTGGAGTTTTAATGAGCACCTGGTATGTGTTGGACACATTTCTTAGTGTTTTTTTAGCTTTAGATACAAACTTACAAATGGTAACTTTAAAATAAAAAATGGAAAAGTATATATATTTGAGAATGCTGTTTGTAGTGAGGACAATGAAAGAAGTTAAGAAACAAAAACGAACATAAAATTGCTAAATAATTCATTTTGTATTATTTTAAGGACCTTAGATATCCTCAGTATTTAAATATTCTGACACCATACAAGTGAATCAAATAATGTTTTTTTTTATATCCCGCCATTAAAAGACTGCAGCCAGCTGACCACAAACACAACAAAGGACAAGTCGGTCTTGGCCTCACTCTGAGACTGAATCAACACCCTGAGCAGTATCTCATGAGAATTCACATTAATGGTGTTGCAAATAATTATTTTTGAACATAAGATGATTTTAGTAGAGACATTTGTCATGAAAGGTGGCAGGTGATATGTCATTCGTTAAGAAATGCATCTTAATTTAGAATCATCGTATGATATTTTATGTTTTTTCATCTCAACTGTATTTAATTTTTAAGCTATATTCACATTTTAAGGTCTGTAACGTATTCCAACAAACATGATGCTGGGGACAATTTAGTTCCAGTAAAATATACCATATTTACTGCCGAACTGTCACACCGCTCTTTAAGTTGCATCTGTCCAAATATGTCTAATAGAGTGGAAAAATACGTAAAAATATTGCTTTGTCGTATAAGTTGCATCTATTATGCATCACCGCTGATGCATCACATTTGTTACGCGTCACCAGCCGCTGACAACCCGGAAATGTGGGGCGAACCTGGAAATGTGGGCCGGTGTTGTGCCAAAAATTGATTTGTTGCCAAATGGCGGCCGCGGAAGCGTGCACAGGAGGACTTTAAGAGAAATTTAACAAAATTAACACAAAAAAATGTATTTGTTTGCTCAAAATCATAGTAAAAATGTGTTTCAGTCTAACTTTTCCTTAATAAATGCACTTTGACGATCAAATCAGCTGCATTTCAAAAATCGATTTGCGGCTGCGGTAGCGTGCATGGGAGGACTTGCTGTGCATTTCTTTGAAATTTAACAAGATAACCACCAAAAAAATATATCTGTTAGCTCGACTTTATAGCAAAGGTGTGTCTCAGTTGAACTTTTACAATGCACTTCAATGGTCACATTAGCTGCATGTTGCTGGGGTGGTGCAGCAAAATGAAGCTGATTTGACGGTTGCTCCAGGTGAGCTGGACGAAGGTGGCATCTACAGCAAGCTGATTGTGTCATTAATAGCCACTTTTACCTACAGTATTACATGATACAACGGGATGCCATACTTCTCAAGTGCCATCTAGTGGCTGAAAATGGTAGTGTTCAATATTTTCAATGTCAGAATGAATAAAAACATATCTTAGCCAAAAATTGGTTTATAAATATGGGGAAAAAAATCCATAAATAAGTCACTTTAGCGTACAAGTCGCAGGGCCTGCAACTTATGCAAAAACACCATGACTTATAGGACGAAAAATATTGATACCGCCAACAGGTGTCTGTAAGCACGATTTGGTGCAGAAGCCATCACTAAATAAGGTTTGTCAACAACTAATAACCAAAGTTCCTCTGAGAAATACTGGAAAGAATTTGCATGACACTTCTGGAACATTACATTTCATCTTTAAAGGCTTTAGAAGTTTGGACTTAATTTGAGCACATTTGTGATCAGTGCTGGAATATGAGTCAAAATGAGGACATGTTCAGTATTGAGTTATCCATATTTTTCAATCTCAAAAGTTTCAAAACAATTTATAGTTTTGTTCAAATTAGGTGAAGACCTGGCCTAGTTTTGATTTAAGAGGACGCTGGTTTGACTCCATTTTTATTAGTCTATAATGATGTCATAAGGCTGTCCAGCCATTTGCTTTAAGCGACTTTAAGAGAGTCCTCAAACTCCACAATGATAGCAAACATTATATAAAGCATCTAAAAAAGCTAAGTCTGGTCCTCTGAATTTCTACCTGGATTATTGAGCATGCATCAGGGTATTATATAAAGCAATTAATTTCTCCATTGGGGATTAGTAAAGTACAATAAAAATTAAATGTTCCAGTGCTACAGTAGCCTGCAAAGAACAATGATTAAATTCAAAGTAAATCATAAGAGATATAAAACAACGATTATTTATGCAGAACTACCTGTTAGAAACATCACATTCTAACAGAACTACCGGTACCTGTTAGAAACATCAGTAACCTTCGATAAGCAGATGATACAACCCTGCTTGCAGAGAGTGAAAAGGACCTCGACTGTCTCGTCCGACGAGTGCAAGAGGAAAGCGAACGAATGGGACTGTACCTGAACATTAAAAACCCTAAAGTTATGACCACTGCAGGCAATGGTGTAGTGAACATGCAAATAAACAACACAGTAATCGAGTCTGTACAAGATTTCATTTTCCTTGGAGCAAAAATCGACCGCAGTGGGGCATCGGCGCCCGAGATCAAGAGGCGAATCACACTCAGCAGGACTGCAATGCAGGGAATGGAAAAGATCTGGAAGAGCAAGGATATTAGCATTGCAACAAAAGTCAGATTGGTCAACGCAATTGTCTTCCCTATAATGATGTATGGTTGCGAAAGTTGGACGCTTAGAAAAGAAGAGAAAAGAAAAGTCGAAGCTTTTGAACTTTGGTGTTGGAGGAGAATGCTAAGAATACCTTGGACTGCCATGATGACGAACAAGGCAGTTTTTGACCGTGTCAAACCGATAATGTCATTATTGGGCAAAATCACCAAACAGCAGCTCTCATATTTTGGCCATGTGATGCGCGCTGATTCTTTAGAAACGTCAGTGATGCTAGGAAAAGTCAGTGGGAAAAGAAGACAAGATGGCTCGACACTATCATGACAACAATGACAATGCCAATTGCGGAATTGAAAGAATTGGTGAAAGACAGGAAGGCGTGGAGTATGAAGATTCATAAAATGACCGAAAGTCGGATACGACTGATCGGATAATCATCATCACCTGTTAGAAAACTTTGATTTAAAGTTAGATTAGGGATATTAGATGCTATTTTTGTTATGGGATGGCAAGACAGCATCTTTGTGGGGCGGCTGTGTCTGAGTGGTTAGAGCAGTCGTCCTCCAATGCAAGAGTTTGGGGTTTGATTCCACCAGAATTCACACGCTGAAGTGTCCCTGGGCAAGACACTGAACCCCTCATTGCCTCTGATGTGTGTCCCATCAGTGTATGAATGTGATAAAGCTCTGATTATTCTTTGTATAGATCTAGTAGAGTGATGTATGAATGGATAAATGAGAACAGTGTTTTTAAGAGACTTGAGTATCTAGAAAAGATAGAAAGGTGATATTTAAGTACAGTCCATTTACCATTTGTGGACTCATTTTACAAAAACAAATTACCAAACAAAAATGACAGATATAGATACACCTTAAACTCTTAATTCTGCAAGATACCTTAGACTTAAATGGTCAGAATTTGCACCAGTCAAAGTAAATATTAAAATCATTGAACTTTAGTTGCATTTTTTATGTTTTTCTAACATTTTACTTTTAAGGTTATTATTATTTTTTTATTATTGGGTTTGATCAAACCCAAGGGGAAAACATCAAGAAATTAACTTGCTGTGATTACAGACAGAATTGTGAAAATATTTGTGAATTTTTTACACTTTCTTGTGAATAATGACATGAGGTAAAATCCCTTCAATGCTGTTTGAACGTGCTGCGAGCATTAGGAGATAATTGTGTCCAGAAGCATGGCAGCTCCGAGCAGCTGGGAAAGGTTTCAGCTCTGCACTCGCTGCCAGCACTGAGAGGGCGCTCATCACCTGCAGCGACACCTCAGAGGTTTCACGCTCTTTGAAGCCACAAGCTGTGTACAGTTGGCTCACAAAGGCTCCGTGAAGCTCAGAAGTACTGTTGTGGTGCCTTTGTTCCCTAAAATGTCACACTTAATGAACAAATGTGCATTATATTACACAAGATGGTACAGCAATTAGCTTAAAATGAACAATTAAGGTAAAAAAAAATCAAGAACAGCTGGGGTTTGCTGCTGCATGGACTGAGTAGAATTCAGAAAAATCCACTATCTCAGACGTGCAAACAAACTCCTCATTTTTTATTACAGTAAAACCTTTCTTCATTCTACTTAAAATGATAGTTTGGATCTTTTAAAGTGTGATTTTCTGAAAGTACAAAAAAAGAATATCTTACCTGTTGTAGATAGCACAGTGAACAGCTTCAGTTTTGATGAAAACAATAGTGATGAGCTAAAACTGTTCTCATTAAAGGTCAACAGCAAAGTGCCGCCATCTTCAGACAACTAATTTCATTAATCTTTACATCATCTTCAGTTCTGGATCACAGTACATGGTTATAGGAAGTGCTACAGCTAGCTGCTTCTCCCACTATTTCCATTTGCAAACAACTTTGAAAACCCGTGTAAATGCTCATAATGCAAATCTGATGGTACTGTAAATGTTTAAAAACAGTGTTGGGATGAACCTCCATGAACGTTTTGTTTTTACAACGACAGTTATCCACTTTGGTCTTGGCCCTGCTCAGACTAGCCATTAGCTCATCGATCAGTTCTGAATTAAACTCTGTTTCTCTAAACTGCGGTTGATCAACGTGCAGGGGCGCATCCAGAACATTTTCAAAGAGGTGGCCAAATGTGTACCACTGTTAATCTTGGGGTGGCCCATTAAACTAAACACCATAACAGACATTCAGGAGTTTGTTATGTTGTTGTCATGAGCTGTTTGCTAATTACCACAACGATGGAGTTAATTGTCTTCTGATAAAACCCCATGTAATTCAAGTTCAAGTATCATTATTGCCATTCATATGACATGTGGTACATGAAGTGGAACGAAATTGTGTACTCAATGGCCCTCATTCATGAACCGTTCGTACGCACAGATTTGTGCTTAAACTGTGCTTACGAGTGATTTAGGAGCATATGTGGCATTCAACAATGTTCACGTATCCTACGATTTTTTTCAGATACGAACAAAATCTACGTGTGGTCCGGACCTGTCGTATATTTTACGAGCGGTCCGTCTGCTGTCATCCAGACAGCATTACTCCACAAATAACTTCATATTTCGTTATTTAGGAAATGTTTAGAGTTTAAAAAAGTAACGCACCACAATTGTTTTTGACAATAGGTTCTGTTTGAAGTCGAATTATAATTTTAAATGTAATAATGACTAACGGATTAAAGTATTTAAATGAAAATCAATTTGTTATCAATGCCGTTTTCTAACACTACAATATTAATATGAAGATCTCAAACTGAAATCAACTTAAACCATGAATTAATTTAAGTTTAATTTGCCGCGGTATCGCAGACTTCGGTAAGCCAGACTTTACACAGACTTCCTCCAGCTGCTGTCATAGCTCTGATGTGGCTCAGTCAGTAGAGCACTGCGTCGCAGTTCCGAAGGTCATGGGATCGCCTCCCGTGGGAGGACAACGTTTTTTTTTTTTTTTAATTCATTCCAGATTTAAAAAACACAAGAAAACTATTTACAATACAACAAGAAATAAAGCATAAAGCCTTTTTAATTTGGAATGAATAAATAATCTAAAGTAAGAAGGAAAAAAAAAGAATCATACCTTGTGGGACTCGATCCCACGAGGTGTAGAAAAAAGGTTAGGAACAGCTAACAGTGCAATGCTTTAACCAGTAAGCCACCAGTACGCATGCATGTTTCGAGATCCACATTTATTATAAACAAACTTTCTTTGGTTTTAGCTGGTCATTTACTTCCATGAGTGACGCTGCTAATAAGGACAGATTTTCTTTTCTTGTCCTCAGAGACCACAGAACTTCATCCTCCGCACCGGTAGAGTTCTTCTTTTTTACTTTTCGCTGTCATTTTATGAACGTACACGTTCTGCCTCTGAGGCAGGAAACGTAGCCTTATATGGCGTTTTGAGGGGTGGGAATCATGTAAATAAGCTCACGCGTGCACGCGCAGCTGTTTAGAACAGGTGAGATTCATCAACTTTAAGCAGCCCGTTTACACGCTTTTCCTGTGGATAGAAGAGTTTGTTGGATCTGACGTGGCATGTTCTTACGAACGCTTAAGAACAAAAGTAGGAGAAAGTTAGGATAAGAATAAGAACATTTTCGTGCATGAGGGCCAATGTCCCAGTTACACCTAAAAATAACACAAATATAAAGTATAAAAAGAAACAGTTCACATATGCTAAGCACTAATAATAATGTAAAATAATGTGGTATATTAAACAGCAGCCTGAACATGAGTCTGTAGTGAGCAGATGGGTATGAATGAATACAGCAGCATGAGATCAGCAGCATGAGATGATCAGCAGCACAGATAAGTCACACATCACCACCTTTAAACGTAAAGGAGAAGGCAAATCATATTACAGGTTTTTTTCTTTTATAGTAAAATCACAATCACATTTTATCACAGCTTTTATACGTTTAATTATTGATTTATAAATAATAGCAAGTTACATAAGAGGGCAGCTAAATGACTGTTTGATAGAAAAACATAAACGTGTAAAAAAAGAAAGAAAGACATACGGGTGTGTGATTATAACTGCTGCTTGTCTCTCATTTGGAGAAAGGTGAATTAAATGAATTAAACCTGTATAACAATGGAGACACGTTGTGAACACCTTTGTCCTCCGTTGGTTAAAGACATGTCAGATGTTAACTGTTCATAACCTTTCCACTGAACTTCACTTCAAATATCTGAACTATCACTTTAAGAAAGCTATTGTTGACAGTATTTTAATGTTTTTTATTGGAAAATATTCTTGTTTTGAATAGACGGTCCATGAAAATGAGCAGAGTTTAACATCAACTTGTGTCCATATCTTAGATTTTTTATTTTATTTTCCAGGATAAAATCAGTTCTTTAAGGTAGAAAACCCTTCAACAACCTGAAAGGAGTTATCCTGAGGTATAAACTACGACCATTTGCAGCGAGTGAGTGACTGAGCTGCCAAAGCATCCAGCAGGTGCCTAAATGACCCAGAAACATATAAAAGTCTGTCTTGCGCAGGTTCGGCTGAAGATGAATCACGACGACTCTCGCTTCCTTCCATCAAACAGGCAGTTAGGCAAACACTGGGTCTTTCTTCCTAATTAAAATTCAGCAGCTTAGAGAACAATGGACGAGTAAAATGATGACAAAAAGGGCTAAACTGCTCTCTTCTACCAGCGTTTCGTGACGCAGCTCTGGCAGCAGCTAACAAAGCACGCTCCACCATTAAACGCTGCTCGGCAGAGACTGAAGGCAACGATCCTGTGAGCACTTTAGTGGTTTTTTTTTTCTTTCTATTCATAAGGAATACAGATTTTATTCATAGAGAAACAAACCTAAATGCGCAGCCTTGTCTGCTCTCCTTTAAAAGCACAACATGAGTCTGAACGAACAAGGGAAGCAGCTTTAGGAACGTCTGCTTGCCCTTAGCTAATTAGGAGCTCTGTATCTACACCCATGCTCCACTGAGTGGAAAGCAGCGTTCAAACACAGACACCACAACCGCACGCTCGCTCGTCCACACTGCACAGGCGCAGCACGCCTTCCTGTATTGTTTACAAATTCCCATGAGATTAAACTTCGCAGCAGAACAATATCTGATCGCTGTGAAGACAAACACGGGTCCTGGGGGTCTGATTGTTAGAACAAGAGTTCTTCCAGTCGAGACGTGAGGCCTACTTGAACATTCTGCTCTCGTCTCTGGCCTCGCGCTGACCACAGCGTTGCTCCCTGGCTCCGAGCGGAGCGCTGCACGTCTTCACGCTCCACAGACTCTGATAATGATGCTTGCAGCCAGGACAGTGTTGCACACAAATATCTGCTCAGCCACTCATATCAGACCCTCACACTGTCCTCCTGCAGGATACGACAGCGTCTGATTGGCTGGACGGAAGCAACATTAAGCAATGAGAGCTTGTGCACAGAAGCAACTTAAAGTATTTTCTTCTTGGTATTAATTAAATATAACTAATCCATTAAAACCTTTTAGCGACTCATAAATCAGTCTAAAGTCAGCTCCAGATGGATTACTGCATTAGTAATCCTCAGCAGAGAACAGCTTGAAACCACACAGAAGTGCTGGTCTAAGTGATTATTTTCCATGCATTGGTTTTAATGACTGTAATATTAACTCATTACATTCAGGCATTTAAAGGAATTTTATTTCTCAGTGTGACTCAGACAATTAGAAGCGAACACAAAGCGCAAGCGGAGCTGCAAGTCCTCCTGTGACAAATCTGTCTGGACTTCTGCTCTGCACGCAGAGAAGCAGCGGGCGCTCCGAGCTCCCACAAGCTGCTGGAACTGAATGTGAAAGGCTCAGAACTGTGTTAACAAAATATTGACGTAAACGGACTGCCCTTCTACCCAACCAGGACACTCAAAGCACTTTACAACACAACCTGTGCCCTCATTTACACACACACACCCACACCCACACACTGTACTCAGCGTCTTGCTCAGGGACACTTCAACATGTAACTACATACAGTATTGGTGGAATCAAACCAGTGGAGGAGACTAACCACGGTCTACAGTCACATATGTTGTACATGGTCTACAGTCACATATGTTGTACATGATCTACAGTCACATATGTTGTACATGGTCTACAGTCACATATGTTATACATGATCTACAGTCATGTTGTACATGGTCTACAGTCACATATGTTGTACATGATCTACAGTCACATATGTTGTACATGATCTACAGTCACATGTTGTACATGATCTACATTCACATATGTTGTACATGATCTACAGTCACATATGTTGTACATGATCTACAGTCACATATGTTGTACATGATCTACAGTCACATATGTTGTACATGATCTACAGTCACATATGTTATACATGATCTACAGTCATGTTGTACATGATCTACAGTCACATATGTTGTACATGATCTACAGTCACATATGTTGTACATGATCTACAGTCACATGTTGTACATGATCTACATTCACATATGTTGTACATGATCTACAGTCACATATGTTGTACATGATCTACAGTCACATGTTGTAGAAGACCCACTTGTTCAAAAAAGCTTTCAGTGTGTAAAAAAGCTTTCAGTGTGTAACTTTTATTACTTTTGGTAGTTTAGTATGTAGCATTTTTTTATTTCCATTGCCTTTTTATTTCCACTTGCTCAAATAAGCTTCCAGTGTGTAACTTTTATTACTTCTGGTATTTTAATATGTAACATTTTTTTAATTTCCATTGCCTTTTTATTTCCACTTGTTCAAAAAAGCTTTCAGTGTGTAACTTTTATTACTTTGGTATTTTAATATGTAGCATTTTTTTATTTCCATTGCCTTTTTATTTCCACTTGTTCAAAAAAGCTTCCAGTGTGTAACTTTTATTACTTTTGGTATTTTAATATGTAGCATTTTTTATTTCCATTGCCTTTTTATTTCCACTTGTTCAAATAAGCTTCCAGTGTGTAACTTTTATTACTTCTGGTATTTTAATATGTAACATTTTTTAATTTCCATTGCCTTTTTATTTCCACTTGCTCAAATAAGCTTCCAGTGTGTAACTTTTATTACTTCTGGTATTTTAATATGTGACATTTTTTAATTTCCATTGCCTTTTTATTTCCACTTGCTCAAATAAGCTTCCAGTGTGTAACTTTTATTACTTCTGGTATTTTAATATGTAACATTTTTTAATTTCCATTGCCTTTTTATTTCCACTTGTTCAAAAAAGCTTTCAGCGTGTAACTTTTATTACTTGTGTTATTTTAGTATGTAGCATTTTTTTATTTCCATTGCTTCTTTTATTGCTGTTGTTTCTTATTCTATTTTCATTGATTTATTGTTCCAGTTTATTCATCTTTTTATCCTGTTAAGCACCTTGGTCAATGCAAGGCATTGTAGGAAGGTGCTATACAAATAAAGTTTATTATTATTTATTATTATGTTGTACATGATCTACAGTCACATATGTTGTACATGATCTACAGTCACATATGTTGTACATGATCTACAGTCACATATGTTGTACATGATCTACAGTCACATATGTTGTACATGATCTACAGTCACATATGTTGTACATGATCTACAGTCACATATGTTGTACATGATCTACAGTCACATATGTTGTACATGATCTACAGTCACATATGTTGTACATGATCTACAGTCACATATGTTGTACATGATCTACAGTCACATATGTTGTACATGATCTACAGTCACATATGTTGTACATGATCTACAGTCACATATGTTGTACATGATCTACAGTCACATATGTTGTACATGATCTACAGTCACATATGTTGTACATGATCTACAGTCACATATGTTGTACATGATCTACAGTCACATATGTTGTACATGATCTACAGTCACA
>JBBPBX010014912.1:18966-50221 GCA_038048925.1 Garcialebias charrua
GTGTGTGTGTGTTTCCACTTTGTGTACTGTGTTTGGTTTTATGTTGTCAATAAAGTTTAAAAAAAATTATGTTTGTCCTAAATTAATACAGTTTTTCCCAATGTTATTTTGTTTTTTTTCAAATGTAATTCTGTTTTTTTCTTCTAATGTAATTTAGTTTTTTCAAATGTTGTTGTGTTTTTGTTGTTTTTGTTGTGTTTTTCCCAATGTAATTCTGTTTTTTTTTCTAATGTGATTCGGGCCACTTCCACTTCGGCCACTTCCGGGTTGGCTTAATGTAATATGTTTTTTTCTAATGTGATTCCGGCCACTTCCGCTTTGGCTTAATGTAATTCCGTTTTTTCAAATGTAATTTCGTTTTTTTAAATGTTCTTGTGTTTTTGTTGTGTTTTTCCAAATGTAATTCTGTTTTTTTAAATGTTGTTCATTTACACCTTGGGGCCACCATAGTACATACACTGTGTGTGCATTAATGTTTGCAGTGTGTGCAATAAAAAAGACTCATTCTTATCCTGTCTCCAAACACAAACGCTGGCCGTTGAATTAGCTCTATCAGCAGCCTGACCATCGATCATGCTGACAGGCACGTAGGCGCCGTGAGCTCGACAAAGCCACTCACCTCGAGTGCAGGTGTTGGTGTTGGCTGGTATGAACTGAAACCTCTAATGTGCATATAACAAGGAATGGGTGAGCGCTCGCATATGTCTCAAGTGGTCTGGATATTTAATTCAAACGTCTACAGGAGTTTAACCTGGAGATCCAGCGAGGGAGAAACCAGTCATGAACTCCACCCTTCAGCTTCTTGTGTGTGTGTGTGTGTGTGAGTTAGACCCTACAGGCTGCATGCAGCTGTCAGGTCGCCCATTGATCATTCCTGCAGCTCCGAGTGCAATAGGTAATGAGAGGGTCTGAAATGCACACAAAAAGAAAAGTAGAAGGACACTTTGGGAAACTGAGATGAGACAGGGAAGAGGAAAAAAAAGTTGCTCGCTGAAGATGTAAACAAACATTTATCAATCTGCAGGCAACCCAAAGAAACACACCAATTTGCAGACACACGTCTAAAGCTGCACCTGCTCATTAGCGCCCATGGTAAGAAGAAAGACAACAGTTTTCCTTCACATCACCTTGGCTGCCTCCCCTTCTCCCCTCTCTATTCCATCTCAGTGCTCCGTGCAACAAAACCTCCAATCTACAGGAAACGGCAGCGCAAGTGTCAGTGCGTTTTGTCGAGGCATTCTTCTTCATATTGTTGGCTTCAAGATCATTCATGTCTTGAGAGGCTTGTTTGAAGGTATGGAGGAGCCGCTCTTCTCAATGTATGTTGGAAAAGAACAAAAGAAGCCGGGAGGCGAGAAAAGCCATTTCCTCACAGGGATAGCTGGGAAGTAACGAGACAGTATGATTGGGGAAAGAGTGATAACAGACACAGAGCAGTCGTTCTGCCTTACGTGGAAGGATGCTCTCTCCTCTCTGTCCAGGGGTTGGGTGACAAACATGTTGCCACTGATGGGATCTATGTTGTAGATTCCACTCGGGGGCTGATCGGCGCCTGCTCCGGTTATGCTGTAGCGGATGCCGACATCCTTGTCCTGATCTGAGCGGATCTGTGGAGAATTAGAGAAACAAGGTCAACACAGAAGGGAAAGCTGTTCTTTAGTCCCGGCGTTTCAGTCTCCTCCTGTGTTTTCAACCAAAAGTTAAAAAAACGGCTCAGTTTGTGAGATAAACTGTCGACGGCAGATGGTGATGTAAACCCACAGTTTGGGACAAAAGTGGGAGTATTTGGGAAGTTTGCTTAATGGATTAGGATAACATTTCCCCAAACACATCAACCTACAGACTGAATGCAGAAATAAAAGTGAACGATGCCCAGAGTGTAACAGATCTCTGATGATTCTGATACAACTCTTGATCTTCCTCCTTGTCAGCTCTCAGCAGACTGCCACTTAATGACGACTTTCCAAGATTATGTAAAACTGATTCATGATTTTATTTAAAACTCTATCTGACTGTTACTTATCATCCCAGATTGTTTGTTCCACCTTTAACACCATGGCTGGTATGTCATACAAAACTCAAATGCCATGTTGAAAGAAGTGGTGCATTTTACTTTGAACAGGTTTCAGCACTGAAGCCTTTTGTGTCATACAAATAAAATATAGATTTTGTTTTTGTGCTTTGTGGAATTTATTGAAGAAAAATTAGATTGAGATTGTTGCTTTTTTCCCAGTAGTATTCAGATTTGTTAAGCTTCAAGGATTTTGTTGCTTCACCAAATAATACAACAATAATCAGATTGAATACTGCTACTGAAAGTATTAGAACTCATAAGTTGGCATACAAAGGCAGTCGCCCTTTACTGTTTTTTTGTTAAATAGAAAGGATTAAACGCTTGAAGGCATTATTTTTTTTGGATAAAGAAACTGCAACAGAATAAAAAAGCAAATGCCCTTCTGGAAGAACAGAATGCTCACTCAGTCCCTTGTTTGGGCACTGAGTGTTGGACAATTAAAGGAATCATTTTACATTTTGGAAAATGCAGATCTTGTTGCTTGTTTTCTTTAGATAAATGAATGAAAGATGATTTACAGTTATAAAGTACCTACAAACACTGGTCATCACAAACATTAAGTGGGAAACAGCTAGTTTAACTTCATTTTCTTGGTGCTGTTCCCTCTTCAGGGGTCGCCACAGCGAGTCATCCTCCTCCACCTCACTCTGTCCTCTGTATCCTCTGTCCTCACTCCAACTACCTTCATGTCCTCTCTAACTGCATCCATATATCTCCTCTTTGTCTTTTTCCTGGCAGCTGCATTTCTAACATCCTTCTACCAATATACCCACTGTCCCTCCTCTGGACATGTCCAAACCATCTCAGTCTGGCCTCCCTAACTTTATCTCCCAGTTGTTTAACATGTGCTGTACCTCTGATGATCTCATTCCTGATCTTATCCATCCTTGTCACTCCTAAGGAGAACCTCAGCATCTTCATTTCTGCCACTTCCAGTTCTGTCTCCTGTCTTTTTGTCAATGACACTGTCTCCAGACCATACAACATAGTTGGTCTCACCACTGTCTTGTAAACTTTTCCTTTGACCTTTGCTGATACAATTTGTCGTAAATCACTCATGAAACGTTTCTCCATCCACTCCATCCTGCCTGGACACTCTTTTTCACCTCTTTACTACATTTCCCATTTTCCTGGACAGTGGACCTCAAGTACTTGAAGTCCTGCACCTTTGTGACCTCTGATCCTTGTAGCCTCACTGTTCCACTGGTCTCCCTCTCATTCACACACATGTACTCTGTCTTACTACGGCTGACTTTCATTCCTCTTCTTTCAAGTGCATACCTCCACCTCTCCAAGTTCTCTTCCACCTGTTCCCTGTTCTCACCACATATCACAATGTCATCTGCAAACATCATAGTCCATGGGGATTCCTGCCTGACCTCATCTGTTAGTCGGTCCATCACCAGAGCAAACAAGAAGGGGCTCAGAGCCGATCCTTGATGCACTCCCACCTCCACCTTGAAGCTATCTGTCACTCCTACAGCACATCTCACCACTGTCCTGCTGTCTTCATACATGTCCTGTACCAGTCTAACATACTTTTCTGCCACTCCAGATTTCCTCATGCAATACCACACCTCCTCTCTTGGTACCCTGTCATATGCTTTTTCTAAATCCACAAACACACAATGGAGTTCTTTCTGCCCCTCTCTGTACTTCTCCATCAGCATTCTCAAACCAAATATGGCATCTGTGGTGCTCTGGCATGAAACCATACTGTTGCTCACAGACAGACCTCTCATCTAAGTCTAACTTTCACAGCTCTCTCTCAGATCTTCATCGTGTGGCTCATCAACTTAATTCCCCTGTAGTTGCTACAACTCTGTACATCACCCTTGTTCTTAAAAATGGGAACCAGCACACTTCTTCTCCATTCTTCAGGCATTTTCTCACCCTCAAATATTCTATTAAATATTTGAGTCAAAACCTTCACTGCCATCTCTCCAAGACATTTCCAATCTCCACTGGTGTCATCAGGTCCTACTGCCTTCCCCTTCCTTGTTCGTTTCAGAGCTTTTTGACCTTCTCCCTCACTAATGTTCCCCACTTCCTGGTCCACAGCTTCACATCAGAAAAATGAATAATGTTGTCTGTAGAGCCTGCGCTCAAATGAGCCTGTTCAGAACAAGGCCAGCTAGGCTCCTCATGACTATTGATGAACCAGTCAGTCTCTGCGAGGTGACCAGAGCTGCCACATGGTAGCAAACTGACATAAACAGGTAAGGCAAGTCAGAACTTGTAAAATGAATCTGGGTGTAAACAAACATGTTAAAGCAGATGAAAACAATGTTTTACAATAATTAAAGCAATCCCAATGTTTTATGGGAACAATACAGTATTTGGAAGAAAAGCTCAATATTTAGAGAAAAAAAAAGTTCATAAACCAAAAGTGCCCAGCTCAGAATGAGCTGAACACTTGTGTATGGCTAAACTAGTCAAAATTTGCAGAAGTAAAAAAATAATAAAATAAAATTATACACAAACAAACAATCTCATCTGATCTGCGGCCGCATGTCCTGGACACTCGGGTGAAGAGAGGGGCGGAGCTGTCAACTGACCACTACCTGGGGGTGAGTTGGCTCCGATGGTGGGGGAGGATGCCGGTCAGACCTGGCAGACCCAAACGTATTGTGAGGGTCTGCTGGGAACGTCTGGCAGAGTCTCCCGTAAGACGGAGCTTTAAAGGTCCACTGACATGATTTTTTTACTATTCATAAAATTGCTCAAAATATATATATTTTATCATTTAAATATGTTTGTTTTTGCAAACAAAATGATAAATCACTTTAATTTTGCTTTAAAAGTGATTTTGAACTTCAAGCCGTGTTTAATCATGGGAAATCCGATTACACTCGAACGCACCATATGTGATGTCACACTGGGCAGAGGGCTGTGGTGTCTTTAATAGCGGACAATTTAAAACTGGACGAATTTATCAATCTATGTGAAGATTTGAGCTATTTGTCTTCATTTTGGGAAGCAGAAAATAGTTTGGGTGATGGAACAAGAAACAACAGGATCTAATTTAGGTCTGATTCTGTATCAGACTTCCTTCATGTCGAGCTGCTCATACCTGCGCACTGTGACAAGCCCAGAGCTCTGCCCGGTGTGACATCACAGATGGTGTGTTCGCGTGTAATCAGATTTCCCATGATTAAACATGGCTTGAAGTTCAAAATCACTTTTAAAGGGGACCACATATTTGTCTTTAAAATTTTTATGTTATGTCTGTGTGCTATCTTGACAATATTAATTCATTTTAATACACAAAATAATTCTTAGATAATTAATTATACCCTTTTTAATTCTGCCATTTTTAACTTTCGTTTTGAACGACCGGTTTCTGATACTGAGTTCTGAAGTCCACGCCCTTCAACGATCTGTTTACGCCCTCTGCACAGCCAGTATCTGTAATGTGTTGTTGTTTTAAAATTAGCTCTTTTTTTATTACTCATTTGACTTACTGTTAGTGCTAGCTTAAGATAACTTACCGAAACCCGTCTGAGCGCGCCGCAATTTGCTGCTCCTTTTAGCATGAGACCACCCGAATCCGATGCTAATGTTAGCTTGTTCCTCTTCCGGTGTTCGCCAGCTCCGCTCGTTGCACGCGGCGATTTTGGGAGTTATCGCTGTTCCAGTCAAGACAACACAAAGTTCACCAAGTGTCTCCCGTAAATTAATCCGTAAGGAGAAGGTCCTCGCTGCTGCGAGGCTGCTGCGAGGCTGCAGCGAGGCTGTACAGTTGAAGCTCCGCTTCATCCGCCAGAGGAGGGGTCCCGTTGCCGCCGGTCCCTACGCCGGGGGTCTGCTCGTTTAATTTTTGCCGGCTGCGCGTTGGGAGCGATCGCAAATACACTAAAAATTGAACTAAAACATAAAAATAACAATTATACTTTATTTATAAACAAAGTGCTGTACACATGAAATTAAGAACATATAAACAAAAGATGAGATGAAATCATGAAAAACAACAGTCATGTGTTTAATACAGAAGTGGGTTGAGCCTAACCAGGGGTTGCTAGGTGAGGGGCTGGACTCAGGGTTGAGGTGGGTTGTCCTAGCGCTTGTGACGTCACAAGCGCGATTGATTTCAAAACGAAACCTAAATTATCACAGTAAAATAAATCTACTTAGAGTAAATAAACCACTGGGTGCATTTTTTTGGCCTTAGGACTGTTTTTTTATGAAGTAAATACCCAAAGTTGAGTAAAAAAAACATTAAAAAGTGAATTTTGCATGTGTGGTCCCCTTTAAAGCAAAATTAAAGTGATTTATCATTTTGTTTGCAAAAACGGACATATTTAAATGATAAAATATATATATTTTGAGCATTTTATGAATAGTAAAAAAATCATGTCAGTAGACCTTTAACTCCCACCTCCGGGAGAGCTTTGAACACGTTCCGAGGGAGGCGGGGGACATTGAGTCCGAGTGGGCCATGTTCCGCGCCTCTATTGTCGAGGCAGCTTATCAGAGTTGTGGCCGCAAGGTTGTTGGTGCCTGTCGTGGTGGCAACCCTCGAACCCGGTGGTGGACACCGGCGGTGAGGGATGCTGTCATGCTGAAGAAGGAGTCCTATTGGGCCTTTTTGGCCTGTGGGACCCCGGAAGCAGCAGATAGGTACCGACAGTCCAAGCGGCATGCGGCTCGGGTGGTTGCTGAGGCAAAAACTCGGGCGTGGGAGGAGTTCGGAGAGGCCATGGAGAATGACTTCCGTACGGCTTCGAGGCGATTCTGGTCCACCATCCGGCGTCTCAGGGGGGGAAAGCGGTACGCGACCAACACCATTTATGGTGGGGATGGCGTGCTGTTGACCTCAACTCGGGATGTTGTGAGTCGGTGGGCGGAGTACTTCGAAGACCTCCTCAATCCTACTGGCACGTCTTCCACTGAGGAAGCGGAGCCTGGGGACTTTGGGTCGGGCTCTCCAATCTCTGGAGCTGAGGTCACCGAGGTGGTTAAAAAGCTCCGCGGTGGCAGGGCTCCGGGGGTGGATGAGATTCGCCCTGAGTTCCTTAGGGCTCTGGATGTTGTGGGGTTGTGTTGGCTTACGCGACTCTGCAATATCGCGTGGACATCGGGGGCAGTTCCCTTGGATTGGCAGACTGGGGTGGTGGTTCCCCTATTCAAAAAGGGGGACCGTAGGGTGTGTTCCAACTATAGGGGGATCACACTCTTAAGCCTCCCTGGTAAGGTCTATTCAGGGGTTCTGGAGAGGAGGGTCCGTCGGATAGTCGAACCTCGGATTCAGGAGGAGCAGTGTGGTTTTCGTGCTGGTCGTGGAACACTGGACCAGCTCTACACCCTCAGCAGGGTCCTGGAGGGCGCGTGGGAGTTTGCCCAACCAGTTTACATGTGCTTTGTGGACTTGGAAAAGGCATTCGACCGCGTCCCTCGGGGGGTTCTGTGGGGGGTACTCCGGGAGTATGGGGTACCAGGCCCATTGATATGGGCTGTTAGGTCCCTGTACGACCGGTGTCAGAGCTTGGTCCGCATTGCCGGCAGTAAGTCAGGCTCGTTTCCAGTGAGAGTTGGACTCCGCCAAGGTTGCCCTTTGTCACCGATTCTGTTCATAACTTTTATGGACAGAATTTCTAGGCGCAGCCAAGGTGTTGAGAGGATCCGTTTTGGTGGCCTTAGAATCGCTTCTCTGTTTTTTGCAGATGATGTGGTCCTATTGGCTTCATCAGATCGTGATCTACAGCTTTCGCTGGAGCGGTTTGCAGCCGAGTGTGATGCGGCCGGGATGAGGATCAGTTCCTCCAAATCCGAGGCCATGGTCTTGAGCCGGAAAAGGGTAGCATGCCCTCTCCGGGTCGGGGATGAGGTCCTGCCCCAAGTGGAGGAGTTTAAGTATCTCGGGGTCTTGTTCACGAATGAGGGAAAACTGGAGCGTGAGATCGATAGGCGGATAGGTGCAGCATCCGCAGTGAAGCGGGCGCTGTACCGGTCTGTCGTGGTGAAGAGAGAGCTGAGTCGAAAGGCAAAGCTCTCAATTTACCGATCGATCTACGTTCCCACCCTCATCTATGGTCATGAGCTTTGGGTTGTGACCGAAAGAACGAGATCTCGGATACAAGCGGCTGAAATGAGTTTTCTCCGCAGGGTGTCTGGACTCTCCCTTAGAGATAGGGTGAGAAGCTCAGTCATCCGGGAGGGACTCGGAGTAGAGCCGCTGCTTCTCCACATCGAGAGGAGCCAGTTGAGGTGGCTCGGGCATCTGGTTAGGATGCCTCCTGGACGCCTCCCTGGTGAGGTGTTCCGGGCATGTCCCACCGGGAGGAGACCCAGAGGAAGACCCAGGACACGCTGGAGGGACTATGTTTCTCGGCTGGCCTGGGAACGCCTTGGGATTCCCCCAGAGGAGCTGCTCCAAGTGGCTGGGGAGAGGGAAGTCTGGGCCTCCCTACTTAAGCTAGATTCATACTCGACGCGTCGCGCAGCGCGCGAGGGTGCGCGCTCCAAAAGTGACGCAATTTCACAGTCCCCGCCCCTGCGCGTTGGCCCCGCGCGTGGGATTAGCGCGTGTCGTGCACCTCTGAATTTTTGAAACTCTGCAAGCCTATGCGCGCGCGGTGGGCGCTACGATTTGATTGACAGGTCCACACCCGACAGCCTTCACCCTCTTCACGCCGGAGCCTGCAGCTGTTTGCGCCGCTGTGGTCGTGGAGACGGAGTCGCGACGCATGGAGGAATGTTTTGTGACACAAAATGTATTAAATTCTCCTTCGTTCCTGATCTGGAGTCGGACTTTTCTTTTGTTTTTTCGCCAAAAGTCACGTGATCGCTTTCTCCTCCGCTGACTCCATGCATTAAAACCGCAAATAAAGACAACAGTTCAGCACGCGAGCGGAAAGCTATTTGTTTTTGTTGTGTGATTTCAAACAGTTCTTCTTCTACGGTAGATTTCTTCTTCTACACCTTTCTTGCAACATATGCACAGGTTTTAGAGGGTACTGCCTCCTGCTGGTCCGTAAAAGAACAGCACTTTGCCATGCGCCGCCGTGGGACAACTATAAACACATAGGCGACACTGTAAACGCATTTCTCCGCACTGCACAGTGCACGCTCAGCGCGCGCGCTCCAGCCTGCGGACCAAAGCGCGAGTCTAACTCAGCCTTTAGGCTGCTACCCCCGCGACCCGACCCCGGATAAGCGGACGAAAATGGATGGGTGGATGGACAAACAAACAAACACACCCCACCCCACACAAACACACAATAAAACTATTTTGTGAAGCTGAACTTGAATAAATAACTTGAATGAAGTTAAGTGACAAGCAGCAATTAACTGTTATTTTTTATAAATTTTTAACATTTCTTTTAATAAGCGGAGGAAAGAGGTTAGTGGGATGAGGCGTTCTCTAAACAGGGATTATAGTTTAATAATCCACAATGAATTAACTGGTGTATGGTGCTAAAAGTCATCATTTGTTTTATTTGAAACAAAGCAAGTTTAATTCAGACATTATTATTGGGAATTAAGTGTTTTGTTAGAATAGGATATTATTCTCTATACCATGGAACATATTTTTTATATTGTAGCTTCTTGATGTTTTCAGTGCAGCAGCAGATCTCTGTAAGCATTTCAAGTAGATTCTGTTCAAATCAGAGACAATAACCCTGTGGCAACAAGTCACAGGAAGTGTTTTCAACAATCACAGCTCAGAGTCTGACATCTGCCCGAGTCAGTTTCTCTAACAAGAAACAATAGTCAGCCTGAAACAAAATGCTCTTCTGCACTTTTTAAATCTCTGGGCTCATCTTTTAGTTTTTTTGAACATCAAGTCTCCTTAACTCAGTCAATGACAGTAGAATGAGCTATGTGCTAACAGGAAGTAAAGCAACAGGCACTTCCTGTTAGCCACCTCAATAAATGTTGTAGGAAAGTGGGATACATGTGTTTTTATAGAGTTTATGCAGATTTCTACTTTGCATCGGTAAACAGATGTCCATTAAAACAGTATTGAAATAGTAATTTCAGTTGTTTATTCATAAATATAGATGTTTCTATAAGTAAACCAAGGAAACAGAGTCCATGGTGATTAACTGACAACTGGAACACAAACGTTCACTTTATGACATCACACAAGTGATGCTGCATTCTGCTGAACCTTGGATCAGTTAATTACACAGACAGTGTGGAGAGAGCCATCACATTTACTTGGACTCCTAAAGGACTTAGTTGAACCTTGTTCGTAAGAGATGGAAGAAAAGAAGTCAAACATGACGAAGCAGTTTTGTCGTTGGATCAGGTAGAACTCGATCAACAGTCTAACTGCTCCACCAACACAAATCTCTGACTTTGTTAGAGTTGATTTCACAGCAGGTGTTTGCTAAACAACATGAAAACAGGCTAGAAAATATCCTGTTTTAACTCTTGTTTCACTTTCTTGTGTTTAAAGAAAACTGGGAGCCCGTCTGGAGAACAAACCCATGACAGAGAGTCCAGGATCACGGACCAACAGAAAGCTAAGAGCGCTGCAGTGGCTCACCGTGTAGAGAAACTATGGGCTGCACAAGAAGAAAGAAATGATGCTGCTCTGGAAAGAGTGAAACTCTCCAGTGATTTCACCATAAATCCATGAGAGACGTCACATATAAATCCATGAGAGACGTCACATTCAGCAGGAAGAAGAAGATGATTCTGCCTGCGAGGATGGAAAGTCAGCTCTGACATTAATGAAGTTTGGAGGCAGAGGACAACCAGAGACCTGAAAACTGGGATGAGGGAGATGATTCCTTCTGGAAGAAGGTGTATGAAGGACCAAACAGGATGATCACCTTATTGAAGAGACACTCGTCACATTGTTTTATGGAGACACACCAGAGATGACTACTCCTCTGGAGACACAAGAGACATGTCCTCCTGAGGACACATGTCCTGAGAACATACTAGTGACTCCACATCACGACTGTCTACTAAAGACATAACTCAGTCGTTACGGCTCAATCAAGAAGTGTGTTATAACTGAATATTTCCCCAAATCTGAAACACAGAAGACAGGATTTTGGTGAAATGAGTGAGAAGCCCGCCCACTTTAGAGCTCCATGTTTGAGACAAACTTCACATTTCAAGTTTAAACCAGTGACAAAAAGCAGGACTTTACTGTAGTTGGATGAACTGTTATTTTAATGTCTGTAATGGTTTTTATACAAACACAAGTTAAGTTTTGTGATGTTTTGAAAATGTTACTAAAGAATGTTCAAGAAGAAGGAGTCCTATTGGGCCTTTTTGGCCTGT
Organism: Garcialebias charrua; assembly: GCA_038048925.1. Classification (NCBI taxonomy): domain Eukaryota; kingdom Metazoa; phylum Chordata; class Actinopteri; order Cyprinodontiformes; family Rivulidae; genus Garcialebias; species Garcialebias charrua. The sequence continues at coordinate 30,284 of JBBPBX010014912.1, forward strand.
GGGACCCCGGAAGCAGCAGATAGGTACCGACAGTCCAAGCGGCATGCGGCTCGGGTGGTTGCTGAGGCAAAAACTCGGGCGTGGGAGGAGTTCGGAGAGGCCATGGAGAATGACTTCCGTACGGCTTCGAGGCGATTCTGGTCCACCATCCGGCGTCTCAGGGGGGAAAGCGGTACGCGACCAACACCATTTATGGTGGGGATGGCGTGCTGTTGACCTCAACTCGGGATGTTGTGAGTCGGTGGGCGGAATACTTCGAAGACCTCCTCAATCCTACTGGCACGTCTTCCACTGAGGAAGCGGAGCCTGGGGACTTTGGGTCGGGTTCTCCGATCTCTGGTGCTGAGGTCACCGAGGTGGTTAAAAAGCTCCGCGGTGGCAGGGCTCCGGGGGTGGATGAGATTCGTCCGGAGTTCCTTAGGGCTCTGGATGTTGTGGGGTTGTGTTGGCTTACGCGACTCTGCAATATCGCGTGGACATCGGGGGCAGTTCCCTTGGATTGGCAGACTGGGGTGGTGGTTCCCCTATTCAAAAAGGGGGACCGTAGGGTGTGTTCCAACTATAGGNGTACGCGACCAACACCATTTATGGTGGGGATGGCGTGCTGTTGACCTCAACTCGGGATGTTGTGAGTCGGTGGGCGGAATACTTCGAAGACCTCCTCAATCCTACTGGCACGTCTTCCACTGAGGAAGCGGAGCCTGGGGACTTTGGGTCGGGCTCTCCAATCTCTGGTGCTGAGGTCACCGAGGTGGTTAAAAAGCTCCGCGGTGGCAGGGCTCCGGGGGTGGATGAGATTCGTCCTGAGTTCCTTAGGGCTCTGGATGTTGTGGGGTTGTGTTGGCTTACGCGACTCTGCAATATCGCGTGGACATCGGGGGCAGTTCCCTTGGATTGGCAGACTGGGGTGGTGGTTCCCCTATTCAAAAAGGGGGACCGTAGGGTGTGTTCCAACTATAGGGGGATCACACTCTTAAGCCTCCCTGGTAAGGTCTATTCAGGGGTTCTGGAGAGGAGGGTCCGTCGGATAGTCGAACCTCGGATTCAGGAGGAGCAGTGTGGTTTTCGTGCTGGTCGTGGAACACTGGACCAGCTCTACACCCTCAGCAGGGTCCTGGAGGGCGCGTGGGAGTTTGCCCAACCAGTTTACATGTGCTTTGTGGACTTGGAAAAGGCATTCGACCGCGTCCCTCGGGGGGTTCTGTGGGGGGTACTCCGGGAGTATGGGGTACCAGGCCCATTGATATGGGCTGTTAGGTCCCTGTACGACCGGTGTCAGAGCTTGGTCCGCATTGCCGGCAGTAAGTCAGGCTCGTTTCCGGTGAGAGTTGGACTCCGCCAAGGTTGCCCTTTGTCACCGATTCTGTTCATAACTTTTATGGACAGAATTTCTAGGCGCAGCCAAGGTGTTGAGAGGATCCGTTTTGGTGGCCTTAGAATCGCTTCTCTGTTTTTTGCAGATGATGTGGTCCTATTGGCTTCATCAGATCGTGATCTACAGCTTTCGCTGGAGCGGTTTGCAGCCGAGTGTGATGCGGCCGGGATGAGGATCAGTTCCTCCAAATCCGAGGCCATGGTCTTGAGCCGGAAAAGGGTAGCATGCCCTCTCCGGGTCGGGGAGGAGGTCCTGCCCCAAGTGGAGGAGTTTAAGTATCTCGGGGTCTTGTTCACGAATGAGGGAAAACTGGAGCGTGAGATCGATAGGCGGATAGGTGCAGCATCCGCAGTGAAGCGGGCTCTGTACCGGTCTGTCGTGGTGAAGAGAGAGCTGAGTCGAAAGGCAAAGCTCTCAATTTACCGATCGATCTACGTTCCCACCCTCATCTATGGTCATGAGCTTTGGGTTGTGACCGAAAGAACGAGATCTCGGATACAAGCGGCTGAAATGAGTTTTCTCCGCAGGGTGTCTGGACTCTCCCTTAGAGATAGGGTGAGAAGCTCAGTCATCCGGGAGGGACTCGGAGTAGAGCCGCTGCTTCTCCACATCGAGAGGAGCCAGTTGAGGTGGCTCGGGCATCTGGTTAGGATGCCTCCTGGACGCCTCCCTGGTGAGGTGTTCCGGGCATGTCCCACCGGGAGGAGACCCAGAGGAAGACCCAGGACACGCTGGAGGGACTATGTTTCTCGGCTGGCCTGGGAACGCCTTGGGATTCCCCCAGAGGAGCTGCTCCAAGTGGCTGGGGAGAGGGAAGTCTGGGCCTCCCTACTTAGGCTGCTACCCCCGCGACCCGACCCCGGATAAGCGGACAAAAATGGATGGATGGATGGATGGATGGAAGAATGTTCAACTTACAGAAAGAATATCTTTAACTTTTAGTTTTTTGTAAACAAACCTGTTTTACTCCAAGAGACTTTAAACATTTTTTAGCCAATAAATTATTAAAAACATCAACATTTTTATTTTGTTGTTTAACATTTCAACTTTGTGCTGTAAAGCACACCAAATTAAATTTAAACCTGTATCTAGTAAATAAAGTGTATAACAAATAAATGCCAGATTTCAGTTTTTGTTGCTCATAAGAAAACTTTAAATCACATTTCCAGTAAATCCAGTCCATTGTCGTCTGTAACCCGTTGAGTTATAAGACATGTTAGTGACTGGTGTTTTTTATTTACCGGTAGTAGACCAGAAGAAAACAAGTGCGAGCAGCCTGAAGACTGCAGAACAGAAGAGACATGATGTGAAGTGCTGGACAAACCTCCGAGAAGTCTCATGTCCTTGAGCTGCAGTCCTCAGAAGACTTTCATTTTCCTGAGCAGCATTTGTTAAAGACGTTCAAACAGTGTTTGGAGAACTTGTACCTGTATCTTTATTAAAACGAGTTTATTTTGATCTTTTAAATGAACAGGAAACAGAAACAGGAGGGGATGAAAATTGTCCAGACGCTGACTCAGCACCATCCTGATGTTCTGAAGACCAAACTACAAGAAGTTTGTCTCGTCGTCTGTGAGGAGGTATTGATACATGTTTTTATGTATTTCTTTCATAATTTGATATAATTCAGCCCTGACTCAGTGAGTGAACTCTCACAGGTTTGACTAACGGCGTCATTTTTACTAAAGGTGCTAAACCTGCCGTCCTCAGTGGAATGTGAAGACATCAGCTCTCTGGATGAGCTTGATGGAGACAATGGACCCACAAGTTGAAGGAACAGGACGAGCCCTGCTGCGGAAACTGTCTCAACCCACAGACACTTTCATCCATCAGCAGGTCAACCTGGTCCTGGACGTCATGGTGGAAAACTGCACCCAGAGCTGAACTGGACTGAAGGAAAAGAAGAGCCTTCATCCATGTTCAAAGACTTACCACGTCCTCAAAGTTAGCAAAGTCTTATTTTTTAATTGTTGCTCATTTGGTTTGGTGCAGCATTTGCATCAAGTGTCTGAGAACATCAGGATGGATTACATCTTAACAGCAGGAAGGACTTTCACACAACGCTTCCTCACTGATGCTGCTAAGATGTTTTGGATGCTGCTCCAGATGTTTTGGATGCTGCTAAGATGTTTTTGGATGCTGCTAAGATGTTTTTGGATGCTGCTAAGATGTTTTTGGATGCTGCTAAGATGTTTTTGGATGCTGCTAAGATGTTTTTGGATGCTGCTAAGATGTTTTTGGATGCTGCTAAGATGTTTTTGGATGCTGCTAAGATGTTTTTGGATGCTGCTAAGATGTTTTTGGATGCTGCTCCAGATGTTTTTGGATGCTGCTAAGATGTTTTGGGATGCTGCTCCAGATGTGATGTCTTGATATTTGAGAAATGGACTAATGATTTACATCTGTGTCATTCTTGTGGTTTGTGATGCTAAAATCTTCAAGTTTCTAACTCTGTGATAAATGTGAACTCTAATCTCTTACAGGCATTAGGGACAAACAGACCTCAAACAACATTGTTCCAGAAAAAGAACGAAGGCTGCTTGACAAGATAGAAACAGTCAGGATGTGAGACTCTGGCTGCAAACAGCTGGTCCAGGACACATGAATGTCCCACAGTCTGAAACAAACCAAACTCTGGAGGAGACTTTAGTGGTTTTGATGGACGTGGGACCAAACGTTTTTTTTTCTTTTTATCTCTTAGTTTTCAAATTCAGAGATAAAAAAACAACAACTTGAAACTCAATTCAATGAGTTCGGTGTTGGTTTATTGAAGGTTCATCCACCAACTTCAGTGTCATATTCCCTGCAGGAAGAGAAGACACTTCATTTGTTAATTATTATTATTATTATTATTATTATTATTATTATTATTATTATTTTTATTATTATTATTATAATAATAATAATAATATTATTATATTATTGATTATTGAGCATGAACTTTCTTGACACTTCATTTGTGTTACGTACCGTGCACAGAAAGCTAAAGACAGGACCAGGACTTCAGCTGGACCTTTATATTTTACCCAAACCTTTGTCAAATACAAACCTTAGTCAATAAACCTTAAGGTTTAAACTCAGCAAATAAATAAAATAATAATAAAACACAAGCACATCCTCCTACAAATATACACAGCTCGAACATTTGACCAGTGAGTTTTTTTTTTATAAACGTGCAGAAAATGGAGCTGAAAAATGAAAACAGTGCAGAAAATAATCAGTATAACAGATTTGGAGGGTTTGAAATTTTTACACAATGAAATGCAATAGGGGTGGCACAGTGGATCAGTTGGTATAGAGCTGTTGCCTCTCAGCGAGAAGGTTGCTGGATCGAATCCCAACCTTATTATACATAATATCCAACAATATTACGTGCACCACTAGATGTTTGTATCATTCATACCATACCAGCTTTAGAGCACTTTAAACACCTACAGGAACAAAGTGCTGTACTCACAACAAAACAATCACAATCAGGTAATAAAATGATTAAAATAATTAAGAGTCACATAATAAAAGTTGAGGAATCATACAATCAGATAATACAAGCGAATAAAATTATTAAAAGTCAACATCTCAGATGTGTCAAAGGCCAGGGAGAAGAGATGGGTTTTTAGAAGAGATTTAAAAACAGACAGGGAAGAGGCCTGTCTGATGTTCAAGGGAAGGTTGTTCCACAGTTTAGGAGCTGCCACAGCAAAAGCACGGTCTCCTCTGAGCTTGCGTTTTGTCTTTGGGACACTCAGGAGCAGCTGATCACATGACCTGAGGGATCGAGAGGGTGTGTATGGCTGCAGCAACTCGGACAGATAGGGCGGGGCAAGACCATTTTGCGCTTTAAAAGCAAATAAAAGAACTTTAAAATGAATCCTGGAATGTACGGGCAGCCAGTGCAGGGAGACTATACATGAGAAATGTGGTCAAACTTTCGTGTGCCAGTTAAAAGTTGTGCAGCTGCGTTCTGTACCCTCTGAAGCTGAGAGATACATGAATCACTGATTCCTATACTGTATACAAGAACCCCTCGAGTTACGTCAGGGATAGGGACCTACGTGTGTGACTTAGGTCGATTTTGTCGTACCTCGCGGACCAAAAACACATGCCTATCGTAGGTCCGCGTTTCTGACATAGGTCGCGGTTATACCGCTAACGGAGCGCCGCACACATATTTAATGGCATGAGACTGAACAAGCAGACATACTAAGGCCATAAACACGCACAGAACTGCACAACAAATAAAAAATATAATGTCTTACTTTGAGCCGGTGGCCCCGACTGCCAGGCGGACATTTGCGGCGAGCTCCCGGCCGCAGATGGATCCTCCGCGGCATGTCGGCTCGGTGTCTTCGCCTGTGTTAGCTGCTTTGTTAGCTGCTGTCGTTAGCATGTCGGGCGGCGTTGTGGCCGCCGATCGCGGGGCGATCCGCGGCTGCTCCTCCGGACCTGAGACGTCCACAGAGTTGACCGAGTGTTTCCAGCTCATTTATCCGTATGAGGCAACCCTGATCGGGCACACGGAGCCAGCTGACAGTAGCCTCCGGAGCTCCATTGACCGCAGTACAGTTGTAAAATGGCAACCGGAAGTGGCGAGCGGAAACCGGAAGTTGCGTAAATACGATTAATTTCTTATCAAAACGTAAAATTAATAATTATACTTTATTTATAAAGCCATTTAAAACAACCACAGCTGCAACAAAGTGCTATACACATGAAATTAATAACTTTTAAACACAAAAAAAAAAATAATAATAATAATTTTTTTTTTTTTTTTAATCATATTTTTATTAAATATGATAAAATCGTAAGTCTGAGTTGCCGTAGGTCGCAGGTGTCGTACCTCGAGGGTTACCTGTATNTGCGCGTCTGCAGACGTTAGTGGGAACAGACATCTGTTGTAAGCAGCAAACACAGAGCATTAGGAGCATTTGGATGCGTTTGGTGAGGATCAGGCATGACACTTCCAGAGAGTCGACCGACCGTTTCCAGCTCATGTGTCCGACGGCAGCCTCCTCTGGTCGGAGTCACTCTGTCGCAGCCCGGCCTCCTGCTCTGGAGGTATGAATGGAGCTTGGAGCTTATTTATTTAGCGCTTTCCAGCCCCCTTAGAGGGGCCCCAAAGCGCGTTACAATACCAGCCATCCACCCAGTCACACACACATTCATACACCGGTAACGGTAGTCTGCCATGCAAGGCGCCAGCCAGTCCTACCGGGAGCAACTTGGGGTTAAGTGTCCTGCCCAGGGACACAACGACACATGGTGTGGGAACGCGGGATTCGAACCTCCAACCTTCTGATCGGGGGTTGGCTGCCACTACCACTGTGCCACGGCCACCCCATTGAACTACTGAAACACAGGACAGATTTTGTTGAAACTTACAGAAAGTAATTACTGGTTAGACATTTACAAACTGTTAGCTGTAGGAGATGTTTGAGATAAAATTCACTGTTTTAGCTCTGTAAGTGTGTTAGCATTAGCTCCATGTTTTTAATGGGTCTATTTTGCAAAACAACTCATGAACTACAGGACAGCTTTTGTTGAAACTTGCAGAAAGTAATTACTGGGTGGACATTTACAAACTGTTACCTGTAGGAGATGTTTGAGATAAAATTAGATTTATTTATAATTTATTTTTGCAGCGCGCGACCGTTTGGAAGACGTCAAAGCGAAACAATTTAAATCCAGCAGATTTGACCATTACCTGTATTTATTAAGGAACGGTTAAGCTCAGAAACACTTTTGCTATAATGTCAGCAAACAAATATGTTACTCCTCTCGAGTTCAATTATGGATCAACTTCGTTCTTGGGTTTTAACCATTGTTCCCTCTAAGCTGCGCGCATGCGCAATTGCGCACTGCTAACACGTTCTCAGCGCACAATAAAATCTTTGTGCGCATCCAAATTAAACTGAATGTGGCAGTATGTCCTATACGCTTTGAATGCACCATGCAAGTGCGGGATCTGATTGGGTATGGTCAGCCCGCCGGTCCGCCTCAACTTAAAATGATTGATGGACAGCGATTACATCCAATCACAATGAAGCTCACGTTGTTTTGACCAATTACTAACAGGAAGGCGGGTCTTAGAACAGCATGCATGTGTGTATGCAGCTTCACAGTCAGATCATGCAGAAGACGGAGTTTTGCACACCGGGACAGGTACGTGGGTCAATTAGTGTTAAAACTACAGATTTTAAATCTCGTTGTTAGGTCAAGTAAAATCAGAGGTATGATAAATAATCCACACCACGTCTTTTATCTGAATGAAGTCAAATATCAAGCTTGTTACAGCGAGAAGCTGCACACACACACACGCACACACACCGCTGAACACATAAACAACGTCCACCCTCCTTTCTGAAGGAGGCTCCAAGTTTTTTGTCAAGCACCAAATCTGCAGGAAAAATAAGAAAAAGAGGCAGAAGTTGAACAGAGTTCAGTGCACGATAGTCAGTGAGCGCGGGGGTGATGAAGAGGAAGATCGTTAGAAGAGGAAGAGCAGAACGAGGCCAGGTGTGCAGAGGAGCAGGTCCAGAACCAGCATCAGTTCTGAGCTCTGCAGATGTTGACCCAGGGACCAATGGAGGAAAATACACACAGAACTGCACAAAAAAATAAAAAATATAATGTCTTACTTTGAGCCGGTGGCCCCGACTGCCAGGCGGACATTTGCGGCGAGCTCCCGGCCGCAGATGGATCCTCCGCGGCATGTCGGCTCGGTGTCTTCGCCTGTGTTAGCTGCTTTGTTAGCTGCTGTCGTTAGCATGTCGGGCGGCGTTGTGGCCGCCGATCGCGGGGCGATCCGCGGCTGCTCCTCCGGACCTGAGACGTCCACAGAGTTGACCGAGTGTTTCCAGCTCATTTATCCGTATGAGGCAACCCTGATCGGGCACACGGAGCCAGCTGACAGTAGCCTCCGGAGCTCCATTGACCGCAGTACAGTTGTAAAATGGCAACCGGAAGTGGCGAGCGGAAACCGGAAGTTGCGTAAATACGATTAATTTCTTATCAAAACGTAAAATTAATAATTATACTTTATTTATAAAGCCATTTAAAACAACCACAGCTGCAACAAAGTGCTATACACATGAAATTAATAACTTTTAAACACAAAAAAAAAAATAATAAATTTTTTTTTTTTTTTTAATCATATTTTTATTAAATATGATAAAATCGTAAGTCTGAGTTGCCGTAGGTCGCAGGTGTCGTACCTCGAGGGTTACCTGTAGTGTGTTACAGTAGTCCAGCCGAGTGGTGACAAAGGCGTGAACTACTGTTTCAAAATGCTGCTTAGAAAGAATTGGCTTCACCTTAAGGGCGAGGCAAAGCTCCGCGCTGGACCGAGCGCCGCGCCACGCGCCTGTGCTGCGCGTGGGGGGTTCACAGCAGAGCACAGCGTGAAGCAGCGTGTGGCTCCAACGTTTTCGCTCCAAATACTTGATGTCATTTGAGCAGAAGCAGGGCGGAGCGTTTAGCTACGGGGACAAATTGAGGTCGCTGATTGGTCATTTGCTGACAGCCTACTGATTTGATTGACAGGTCGGGTCTGAGAACAAGTTCATTCATTCCTCCTCATCGGAGGAGGAAGTGAATGGTGACCGCTTCAAGCGATCACTTGACTTTTGGCAAAAAAACAAAAGAAAAGTCCAGATCAGCGATGAAGAAGAGGAATTTAATTCATTTGTGTGTCACACAAAACAGTCCGCCACCAGGGCAGTTTATTGTGAGACACCGCGCGCGCGTGAGCGGTCGTAAAATTTGAGCTTGGCGCGTTCGCGCGAGCGTTCAAAGGCTTGTGCAAGCGCAGCTCGCACAGCGTGGCACCGCGTGGCCTCGCGCTAGCGCGGAGCTATGCCTGGCTCTTAAATTAGAACCGCTGTTTCTTGTTCATCTAACTTTCTGCTTCCCAAACTGAAGACAAATAGCTCAAATCTTCACTTAGGGCCAGTTTACACGGCGCGTATTTTGAGTGTAACCGCTACTTTCTCTTTGCGACTTTGCTTATCGCCTACACGACGCTGCTGGCCCCCCTCGATGACACCGATACTTTTCTGACCCTGCTCTCAAGGTGGAAGTTTTTCGCAGACCCCCCGTTGATAATGTAAACATCTCCCGTGGAGCTTTTGTTTGAACACATGCACGCAGCACGCACGCGCAGACAGCCGGCATTTTAACAATGGCGGTGGACTGGACAGTGGACACACGCACCACTTTCTGAACTATAGCTGATGGAATATATTTTGATTCTCATATTTAATTATTCTACACCTTACCTGCATCTGTGTTGGAAGAGAGCCAGCTGCCTGGATCCAGTTGTCTGTTAACGAGGCAGTCGGACATTTCACGTGTCACGCTGCACTATAACATACTAAATGTGCTATATATTAACAGTTTAACAATAATAAACAGTATTTATGTTAGCGTGGGAGATATTTACATTTATCTGAGCTAAATGAAGCTATCTGGACTCGTTACGTCATGCCTAACATGCTGCATGTTGAAAATGAAGACACCAGGTTGATTTTTAATTTATTTATTTATTCAACACCACAAACTCATGTCACAAACACTGAGAATTAAATTGAACACTTTTAAAAACACGTTAACCGAACTTTAATGAACTGGACTCTGTTGTTCATCCTGGTGGACACTGGACCCACATCCGAACCGCCGGTCCGCTTCGTGGAACAGCTTCGACCTCGCAGGAAAAAAATAAAAATAAAACCTCAGTTGGTTGTTCTGTGATCGAACTAAACACAAGGAAACATTATTAAGAACATGGTTTACCTTGTAGCGCTGCTGTAAATCAGCTGATTCTCACGGACTAAAGTCAGACATGTTGACTCGGTTCTGGTTCTGCTCAGCAACTGGTGCGCAGATGAAGCGGCCCCACTCGGTGTCCGATCTGTTGACTCTTATCCAAATTCCAGCTTTAACTTGTTGTTAACTTGTTGACAACAACTTGTAGTTTAGCTGAACTTTTAGCCAGAGAGGAAAACAGGCTGCCTCGTGTGCTCTGTTTGTTTACCTCAGGCAGCAGTGGCACGCGTGCGCAGTAGTGAAGGTTCCAAAAATCACAGCGCCATCTAATGGCCCAGCATGGTAACTACAGTAAATTCATGAGTACGGGGGGTGGGGGGGAGAGAGTCGTATCCACAGAATTCGCCCATGTCAACGCAAAACTTTCAACCTAATTAACATACCCAAAAGTTGCGTTTCCCCCACACAGTGTCCGTGTAAACAGGGCCTTAGATTGCTAAATTTGTCTGGTTTTAAATTGTCCGCCATTAATATGTAAAAGCATACCAGAGCCCTCTTCCCGATACTACGTCACAGATGTTGCATTCGCTTGTAATCGGATTTCCCGTGAATAAACACGGCGCAAAGTTTAAAATCACTTCTAAAGCTAAATTAAATTGATTTATCATTTTGTTGGCAAAAACGAACATAGTTGAATGATACAAGGGGGCGGCCGTGGTGTAGTGGTAATGGCAGTCGACCCCCGATCGGAAGGTTGGAGGTTCGAATCCCGCGTCCGCCCACCATGTGTCGTTGTGTCCCTGGGCAAGACACTTAACCCTGAGTTGCTCCCGGTAGGTCTGGATGGCGCCTTGCAAGGCAGGCTACCACTACCGGTGTATGAATGTGTGAATGAATGGGTGGATGGCTGGTATTGTAAAGCGCTTTGGGGCTCCTCATAGGGGGCTAGAAAGCGCTATATAAATAAGCTCCATTTACCATACAAGATATAAATGTAGAGCAATTTTATGCATACCGTATTTTTCGGAGTATTGGTCGCACCTTTTTATCATTTTTTCATGGCCTGCGACCTATACTCAGGTGCGACCTATATATGGCTTTTTATCACTTTCGGCTAAACAAATTTTTAAATCCAGCTCATTTCACAATTACGTTCATTTATTAAGGAAAAGTTCAGCTCAGACACATATTTGCTATAATTTTTATCAAACAAATAATTGTTTTTAAGTGTTAATCTTCTTAAAAGCCTTGCTGTGCGCTCCTGTGGCAGACATTTGCAGCAGAGCTAAACGTAGGTGCGACCTATCTAGGGATTTTTCCAATCTATTGGTAATAATTGGACAATGCGACCTATACTACGGTGCAACCTATACTCCGAAAAATACGGTAGTTAAAAAATCATGTCGGTGGTGCTTTAAGACTACAATAATCCTGACATCTAAAACACATTTGAGTCTTTTTGTCTTATTTTCTCTGACTCACCTTTGTGTAAAGTACCCTGACATATCATGTATATTGCCACACTGACACAATTTCCACAAGTTGTTTAAGCCAGTGTTTTTCAACCTTTTTTGAGCCAAGGCACAGTGTTTTCATTGAAAAAATCCCGAGGCACACCACCAACCAAAATTGTAAACATAGATACACTGTATCCGCCTACATTAAATATATAGTCATTCTTATCAAAGTGTCTTGAATAGGAATGAAATGAACACAAAAATGTATTTTTATCATGTTTTATATTTCTTATTTCAAGGTGCACTTAACATGAAATTGCACTTAACATGCCTTGAAATAAACCTGAACAGTACCACAACAATGTGTTCTTAAAATTAAAGAGGATGAAATTGCACTTAATAATAATAATAATAATGAATTCAATTTATAACGCACTTTTCATTAATGAAAATCTCAAAGTGCTACAAGGTGCAACAGATTAAAATTAAAGAGGATGAAATTGCACTTAACATGCCTTCAAATAAACCTGAGCAGTGCTACACCAATATGGTCTTAAAATTAAAGAGGATGAAATTGCACTTAACATGCCTTCAAATAAACCTGAGCAGTGCTACACCAATGTGGTCTTAAAATTAAAGAGGATGAAATTGCACTTAACATGCCTTCAAATACACCTGAGCAGTGCTACACCAATGTGGTCTTAAAATTAAAGAGGATGAAATTGCACTTAACATGCCTTCAAATAAACCTGAACAGTACCACACCAATGTGGTCTTAAAATTAAAGAGGATGAAATTGCACCTAACGTGCCTTCAAATACACCTGAACAGTGCTACCATTCTCTCTACATTTTACTCACTTAGTGTGAAACCTGTGCCTGTTTGGATGAACACAAAGCTAATATTCTGGCACGAATTGAAGAAAACACACACACAAAGCTCTTCCTCAACAGCTTTCAGTCTCTCTCTGCTTTTAGTTTTCATGGCAGTTAGGCTGGAGAAGCTCACTTTGCACAGATATGTTGTGGAAAATGGGAGCAATGTCAAAATAGCTAAAAGTAAATCCAAAAGAGATGTAAGCCTTACTGTACAGTCTCACGTTCACAGTTTCTGCCTTCTTCTGATTTCAACTTGGGCCTTCATCTGGGTCCGAATTTTGTCCAGGGACCAGACGGATTTAGTATTTTTTCTTTTGAAAAAGTTTTCCATCCCTGTTTGTTTGAGAAGGTCCTCGCTGTTGGTTTGTTTTGCTCACTGCTCGTTCATGTGCCGCTACTTCTCTTGTTTTAATGTGCGACGCTATGCTCTATACTGCCACCTATCGCGCGGTAAGGAAATTACACCAGTTAATAAAAATTTCATAATTTACTAATTTTTCACGGCACACCAGACGATCTCTCGCGGCACACTGCTGTTCCGCGGCACACTGGTTGAAAAACACTGGTTTAAGCAAATACGTCAAGCAGGCAACTCTGTGTGAACTTGCAGAAAAACATCTTTCCCGCACTCTACTCCTCTTACATGTGAACTGGCTGCGTGTTGCGTGTGGTGCATCCGTGAAAAGAAAACAAGGAGATTGTACGGTACAGATGAAATGATGGAGTATATGTTTCTCTTTACTCCTCAAGGCTGTTTGTAGTGAAAACTCCTAACTTTGCTGTCTGACAGCTTTGTCTCTTGCTGCTTCCCCTTTCTGTTTCTCTACTCTGATTTTTCTGCTTTATTTATCACCATTAATCTTCTTTGAATCCAAAAACGTTCAAATAAAAGAGTTGGTGAACGTTGAAGAAGGGTGCACTTCTGGGCCTGTTTGCTGTCAGTGGGTATATGTGCCCTTTGCATGTCTTTGTATGACAGGGCGTTCAGGGCTAATCAGATCCAGGACCACACAGGCATTCAGGGGAGCCCGGTTGGAAATCCGGGCCCCTTTCCGAAAGTGTCTTTTTGCCAAGAAAATCACCTTTCAGCCTGCTGGCCCTACCTTTGTGGCCCACCAATGCTCTCCTCCCCTTTTACCGCCTTCTCCTCATTCACAGAATCTGCTGTGTGCAGCCAGGAAAAAAACTGAGGTGTGAGGTGGGTGTTGTTATGGTCCTGGTGCGCATGGGGGCCACAAGAACCCTTGTAGGCTTCATTATTCCAGTGGAAGGGAGGGATTGGCAAAGGGGTGGTGTGTACGTAAGGAATGTGTGTGTGGCTGTGGTTACTTTTTGTGTTTTATTGCTCATTACAGAGGTGGCTGGGATGTGGAGATGAATGGATGGACTAGGGGGGAGCTGGGGATATTTTGTGATGTTTTCGGGGAGCATGGCCATAGATAATAATAATAATAATAATAATAATGAATTCAATTTATAACGCACTTTTCATTAATGAAAATCTCAAAGTGCTACAAAGTGCAACAGAATTAAATGTCAATAAAACAAGTAATAAAACAAGTAAAATCAATAACAGTATCAACTAAGATCAAAAGTAGAATCATGAGGAGGTAGAGTATGCTCGGTTGAAAAGAAAGGTCTTCAAGCCGCTCTTAAAGTCAACCACAGACTGTGGGGCTCTCAGACAGTCAGGAAGAGAGTTCCACAGGCGGGGAGCAGCCACACTGAAAGCCCGGTCTCCCAGGGTCCTTAATTTGGTTCTCGGAATGTGAAGGAGATTACTGTTCTCCTTTCATGATACATGTTCATCTTACAGTTTACTCACATTGAGTTGCTGTTTTACCAAACCGGTACCGTTTCTGGGAATGTTTTCATCCACATGCAAATGTGGAAAAGAAACCAAAACGCTGCAGTAACCATGCCAGGCCTATGGTATGCCATGTGTATGGGGCACATGGCATGCCATAGGCTGAGTGGTTAGAGCATTTGTCCTCCAATGTGAGAGTTGGGGGTTCGATTCCACCAGCAGTCACAGTGTCCCTGGACAAGACAGGCCTGCAAGAACCACTCATTGCCTCCGATGTATGTCCCATCGGTGTATGAATGTGATTTTAAGCACTGATTAGGCTCACAGCAGATAATTTGATTAACAACAAGCCCAACTGGATCTGTGTAACAAAATATTTGTAATTTTTTACAATAAAATAATAAAATTGATCAAGTTAATTTCATTCAATAATCATGTAAAACAGTGAGATGATATATAAGGTAATTATACTGTTTATAAGTGATGAAGATCTAAACTAAATCCAAAGTCAGTCAATAACGTCACACACAACTCAGAAAATACATAAAATTATGGATGCACGATATTGGATTTTTAGCCAATATCCGATATGCCGATATGTGAAAACTTATTTGGCCAATAACCAATACCAATACCAATTCTTTTTCTAAACCTACATAAAGAGACTACATCTCTCTGCTGTGGAATTATAATACTACTACATTATTCTGCAGGGTCTTTGTCAATTTGGCCTACCACAAAATGCAGATGCCAAAAGGGGCTGTCTTCAGGCCCCGGCCTCCATTGCAAAAAGATCTGTGATATCAATGGGATTTGCTGAGTTAAATAAAGGTTAATAAATAAATAAAAAGATGTAACACTATATAAATATATATTATATATACATATATATATATAATTTGCACCTTTTATATCAGTGAGTTATTTTGATGGAATGGCCGATGTCCAATACAGTATTTAACTTTATCGCTTATATCGGCTGATACCGATACCATGCCGATAATATTGTGCATCCCTAATATAAAGGGTGTGGACCAGTATTGGAATACTATTTAGGATTATTTTACCTGATCTGTAGTCGACTCTTAGAGAATGTTCACTGCAGACCCGTAGATATTATTAAAGGATGGAAAGAGAAAGAAAGAAGAAAGAAAGAAAGAAAGAAAGAAAGAAAGAAAGAAAGAAAGAAAGAAAGAAAGAAAGAAAGAAAGAAAGAAAGAAAGAAAGAAAGAAAGAAAGAAAGAAAGAAAGACTTGACAAAACTTTTATTTTACATCATTTGGGAAACAACAACAAAACAAGGTCCAACAAAAAATAAAAAACAAACATTCAGTTACAGAGACATACAGGATGGGCATTAATTTCATTAAAAATTATTTACATATGTTATTTAGTTTTTTTTTTGTTTGTTTTTTTACTCTCCATAATATTAAAAGGTAAGAATTAAAAACCCATCCTCCCTCAAGGAACACAAAACCTGTTTAATACCCCAGAAGTCTTGAAACGAGCCAAGGTTGCTGGTGAGGGTGTAGAAAGCATGCTCTACTTTTAAACGGGAAGAAAGAAAGAAAGAAAGAAAGAAAGAAAGAAAGAAAGAAAGAAAGAAAGAAAGAAAGAAAGAAAGAAAGAAAGAAAGAAAGAAAGAAAGAAAGAAAGAAAGAAAGAAAGAAACTTGTCTCTACTGATATTGGCTAAACATCTTCTCAACGGGTCAGGTTTATGTAATAGAAACCTAAAATAGTCATATACAAACCGGATTCCAAAAAAACTTAGGACACTAAACAAATTCAGAATCTGTTTGAATCCTGGCAAAAACCAATGCAGATTTGTTCCTGTCTTTGATTTTATACATCTACCTTATAATGTTTTTGCTAGCTTTTTGATACTTTGTTAAAAAAAATGTATTTCTCTCTTTTGTTTTCTATTGTTTATTGTTTAAGGAAATTTTACCATTGCTGTTCATCGTTCTTTAGTTTTAGCAGGTCGCTTTCGTAAATGAGCCATGAGGCTCAATAAGATTTACCTGACTAAATAAAGGTTGAATGAAAATTCAAAGAAANAATAAAAACTGAATGCAATGATGTGGAGATGGCAAATGTCAATATTTTATTCGTAATAGAACATAGATGACAGATCAAAAGTTTAATCTGAGTAAATGTAACATTTTAAAGGAAAAATATGTTGATTCAAAATTTCCAGTGTCAACAAATCCCAAAAAAGTTGGGACAAGTAGCAATAAGTGGCTGGAAAAAGGAAATTGAGCATATAACGAACAGCTGGAAGACCAATTAACACTAATTAGAGTCAGAGAGTCAGAGAGAATTTATTGTCATTTGCACCGCATGTAGTACATGTGTTGAAAACGAGATTATGTACACAGGGTCCCAGTTACATCCAACAACAAATGCAAGAGAAATACAATAATAACATCTAGGATTAACTAAGAGAGACATCACATCAGCTAGTAATACACTAAGCCCTAATGTAGTAGAAAAACATCATTATAAACAGCAGCACGAACATGAGCAGATGGTCACAGATGAACGCAGCAACAAGAAACAGATCAGTACAGTATCAGTATGATGTGACATTTTGCAGTGTTTATTCTTATTATTTATTTATTCATGAGTCTGACAGCCTCAGGGTAGAAGCTGTTTCTCAGTCTAGTGGTTCTACATTTGATGCTCCTCAACCTCCGTCCCGAGGGGAGTGGTGCAAAGAGTGAGTGTGCTGGGTGAGTGAGGTCTTTCATGATGCAGGTGGCTCTTTTTCTGCATCTGGAGGTGTAAATGTCTGTGATGGTGGGGAGACTGACTCCCACAGACTTCTGTGCAGCCTTCACCACTCTCTGCAGAGCTTTTCTCTCTGCAACTGTGCAGCCTCCATGCCACACGTTGATGCTGGAGCACAGGACGCTCTCCACTGCACACCTGTAGAACGAGGTGAGGACTGGGCTTCTCAGACCGGCTCGTCTCAGCCGTCTGAGGAAGTAGAGTCTCTGATGACCTTTCTTGATCAGGCTGGTGGTGTTATTGCTCCAGCTGAGGTTATCATTCAAGTGTACACCCAGGTATTTGTAGCTGGAGACCACCTCCACCGCAGATCCACCTATATACAGTGGGGTGTGGGTGTGTTTGTTCCTTCTGAAGTCCACAATCATCTCCTTCGTCTTCTTCACATTCATGTGAAGGTTGTTCTCTTTGCACCAGCTCTCCAGATGTTCCACCTCCTGTCTGTAGCTGGATTCATCATTATCTGTGATGCATCCCACCACAGCTGTATCATCTGCAAACTTAACAATATGACAGCCTGGATGTGTGGCTATACAATCATATGTGAGCAGAGTGAACAGAAGAGGGCTCAGCACACATCCCTGAGGAGAGCCAGTGCTGAGGGTGATGGTGGAGGAGGAGAAGTTGTGGATCTTCACGGACTGTGGTCTGTCTGTTAAGAAGTCTAAGACCCAGTTACAAATAGAGGGGCTTAGTCCAAGTGTGGATAGTTTGTCTATCAGAGTTTGGGGGATCATGGTGTTGAAGGCAGATGTGAAGTCCACAAAGAGCAGACGCACGTATGAGTCCTTCTGATCCAGGTGGGTGAGAGCAGTGTGGACCACGGAGGAGATGGCGTCCTCTGTTGATCGGTTCTCACGATATGCATATTGATGAGGGTCCTCGTTGATGTTGACGGCTGTCTTGATGTGGGACATGACCAGTTTCTCAAAACATTTAGCGACTATCGGGGTGAGAGCCACCGGTCTGTAGTCATTCAGACCAGTCACTGTGGAGCTTTTTGGGACTGGGATGATGGTGGCGGTCTTCAGGCAGGTGGGAACTGACTCCAGTGCAAGTGAGGTGGTGAAGATGTCAGCCAGCACCTCACAGAGCTGGTCCGCACATTCCTTCAGAACTTTCCCTGGGATGTTGTCTGGACCCGTAGCTTTATGAGGGTTGATCCTTCTGAGACTGCCTCTCACTTCTGCTGCGGTCACTTTGAGGTGCTCCTCGTCTGGTGATGAGGTGAGTCTGGTGCTAGTTGGTCTGTTTGGATCATCAAAACGTGCATAAAACTTATTGAGGGCATCAGGCAGGGATGGGTCCCTGGGGCATTGTTTGCTTTTGCCCTTGTAGTCTGTTAAGCATTTGATGCCCTGCCACATGCTCCGTGGATCATGTGAGGTGAACTGTCCCTCGATCCTCTGTGCATACGCGGCTTTGGCCTTCTTTATGCCATCATCCAGTTCTCTCCTGCACTTTCTCAACTCCTCAGTATCTTTAGACTTGAATGCAGTGTCCCTGGCTGCCAGCAGGGTGCGGACATCCTTATTTAGCCAGGGTTTTTGATTGGGGTAAAATTTAACACACTTTCTTATGGATACATTTTCAGCACATGTACTGATGTAACCCAGGACAGAGGAAGCATAAAGCTCCAGGTCAATTGAATTTCCATTCGTAGCTGCCTCTTTGAAGACAGACCAGTTTGTGTTTTCAAAGCAGTCTCTTAGCATGGGGGAACTATCTTGGCGCCACGATGTGATCACTCTTTGTTCTGGCATCGAACGTCGGAGTGGGGGGAGCTGTCTAGGGACCAATAGCAGGGAGCGATGGTCGGAAGCCCCGATCGGTGGGCGTGGCTTCGCCGTGTACGCCCCCTTCACATTCGTGTAGACCTGGTCTAATGTCTTATTTCCTCGTGTTTCTGTGAAAACGTGCTGATTGAAGGTTGGAAGGATGGCACGTAAATCCACGTGATTGAAGTCCCCGGAAACAATGAAAAACCCCTCAGGATATTTACACTGCAGCGAGGTGAGTAACTCATGAATTTCTTCCTGGGCGACTTTAGCATTAGCATCGGGTGCTATGTAAACAGCGCTTATTATTATCGCTGAATAGTCGCGGG
The DNA here is from genome assembly GCA_038048925.1 of Garcialebias charrua. Lineage (NCBI taxonomy): Eukaryota > Metazoa > Chordata > Actinopteri > Cyprinodontiformes > Rivulidae > Garcialebias > Garcialebias charrua. The sequence goes on from JBBPBX010014912.1 coordinate 49,460, forward strand.
GAAGATAATGTGGGCGACATCTTATTGTTAAAAGCTCCACAGCAGCTGAGCAGATCCTGCTGATAACGGCACAGTTCGTGCACCAGTCTTTGTTAACGTAAATGCAGACACCTCCACCTCGCGTTTTCCCCGTAGTCTCGATGCACCGGTCCGTTCTGAAAAATAGTTTATTATCCAACTCGTAAACAGAGTCAGGAGTGTCTTCATTGATCCATGTTTCCGTGAGACAAAGCACCGAACATCTCCTCATCTCCTCCGACGTTGTTACTCTCAGACGAAGCAGGTCCATCTTGTTGTCGAGCGAGCGCACGTTAGACAGAAATAAAGCCGGCATCGGGGGTTTACCGGTTTTAGCGTCTGCTCGTAGTCTCGTCATGATTCCTGCTCGACAGCCACGCTTTTTCCCTCGAGAGCATCGCTTTCTCTTCTTTCCTCCGCGCATCTGCTTCCAGAAAGATGATCTAAGCAGATCCAATCTTCCGAGCTCTGATTTGAGTTCGTTGCTGATTTCAGCTGTGCCTTGTGGTAAATCCGCTCCAATTCTCAACAGCTCAGTTCGGCTATAATTCACCCGCAAAAAACGCGCAGAGTCAGGTACAAAAACACTATTAAAACTACTAAAAACTGGGGATGTTCTGGAAGCCCATGAAGCTGCTACTGGTCTGAGCGCGGCCATCTTGGAATATATATATATATATATATATATATATATATATATATATATATATATATATATATATATATATATACTATATATATATA
>JBBPBX010014913.1:0-20215 GCA_038048925.1 Garcialebias charrua
TACATGTATGCACACATGCCGGTATGTACATGTATGCACATGTACCGGTATGTACATGTATGAACATGTACCGGTATGCACATGTATGTACGTATGTATGTATGTATGTATGTATGTATGCATGTATATATGTACGTGTACATGTATGTATGCAAGTATGTATGTACCGGTATGTATGTAAATGTGACGGTATTTACCTCTCCATGGCCAATGTCCATTGCTTCCAAGTCATCAACACGAGAATTCCTCATCCTCTCCCTGCGAGATCGCTCTTCCTAGAAAACAAAACCGAGCTGTGACGGTCCACACAGACAAATGGTTTTATGGCATAACTTCACAAACAGGAAGTCTTACCCAAATTATGTCCTCCTTCTCGGTCTCCTGAAGCTGGTAGAGGATCTTTGACAGCTCCTGATCCGACTCCATTTTCCCTATGATACGTTCCTTTTCTGCTTCACTCTGAGCACTCGCCAGCATGGTACAATACTGAACTGTGCGTGTGAAAAACACAAACAATTTCAAAATATTAATTATTATTATTAATAATAATATATCTCCTTCACCGTATTCATCTGAGTGTTCATCTCGTACTTCTCCAAACTGGTCTTCATCTCCTTCCTGCAAACCAGAAAAATGATTACTTTTATAATTTATTTTGAGCACAAACATCTGGATGTTCCAAAGCTTCTGAGGACAAAATTTACAATAACTTTCATCAGTGAAATTCAAAGTCAGGTGAATCTTATTTTCAGTGAGGGTAAGTTCGTTGTGCAGAAAGCTGAGAACAAAAAGGAATATAACATCATGAAAAAAAACCTTTACCTCTTCATCAGATTCAAACTGCACATTCACACCGTATGTTTCATCAATGCTTTCATCTGTTAATAAATGGAAATGTCTTGTCACATTAACAGGAATAAAAATCTTAAGAGTATACATAGCTGCACTATAGATATCTCCTAAATTTTCACAAGTTGGCATGAGTTGTCAAACGTTCAAGTGTGAGAGGGCCTTATAAGACACATTCATTCTGATGTTTAAGATGAATAGATAAATGAATAAGTCATTTAATGGTGATGGATTTTACTCACATGAAGCATCACCAATAAAGGGAATTGTGCCTGCCATTCTTCAAGCTTGAAGATGCTTTTCCAAACAGGGATTTCCTGTAATAACATATTAACCAGACTTGTGGTTATAAATTAGAAAATTAAGAAAAAAACTATTTTAGTTTTACAGTTCGAATTACATTACACATGAGAATAATCACTTATTCATTACATGTCAAGCTCAGATATTTGTGTGGGTCCGAGTACAAATGCAGCTGCCAGGAAAAAGACAAAGAGGGAGGCCAAAGAGGAGATATATGGATGCAGTTAGAGAGGACATGAAGGTAGTTGGAGTGAGGACAGAGGATGCAGAGGACAGAGTGAGGTGGAGGAGGATGACTCGCTGTGGAGACCCCTGAAAAGGGAAAAGCCGAAAGAAGAAGATGCTCACCGTTTCACAGGGACCCTTTGCACAGCTAACAGAAGCTAGCTAGTAGTTGTTGAGCAGACTGATTAATGGGAGGTTTGCTGGTGGCCTGTCTGATCCGTGATCAACAAGCCAAGGGGCAGCAGAACCAAACGTTTGGTTCAGGTTGCTATTATTTTTTTAAGTGTTTGCAGTCTGTGCGACTCACTCGTGTATCCTCTTAGCTTAGCTGCTAAGAAGCAACTGGGGGAAGACACCCCGCGTGCCTCCACCTTTCTTTTCCCTGCGACTCTTAACTTCCACGGCACGCGAGAGCACAATTGCCTCAAACGAAAATTTAAAATTATATTGTGGAATATTGCCACTAGCTAGGTTTATGTTAAATATCATTAGTTGGCTAGCTCTACCGTTAGCTAACACGAGCTGAGACAATACCCATATTTCTGCGAGAAATGCACACCAACATCGCCTGTTAAAAAACATTTTAATACCAACTTCATACATTATGATTAAAAAAACATACTTACTGGTATCTGTTACGATATTTCCCAAGAGAAGAGTGAAACGCGCTCAAAAATGAGGCATGCGCAGTGTGCGTGTGTGGTTCTATTCTGAGCATGCGCGAGATGTCTTCTTATCGCGATATGATACGGGATTTGTTCACACTTATCAAAAACTTACTTTTTCTAAATGAAACGAGCTCAAGTTAACTGAGCTACTGAGATTTTTTGACCACAAATTACAAGTAACTTACTAAAAGTGAGTCTTAATCACTATTTGATGAAAACTGATTTAAGTCAATTTACTATTTTTAATTAAATACCATGTTTGCATTTACAGTGTAGGGGGTGGCAGAGGGAGGGGTCTCTAGCTCGTTTTCCGGGTTCAGTTGTTGTGTTAACTGCACCTCCAACGGTCTTTGATGAGATTAAAACGTTTTTTAATGTTTGGGGTGATCTACACTGGAGAGAACAGCAGCCTGTCAGCAGCAACTGTAAAAATGCCACGTTTCTTACCGGAGTTTGGTTCCAATTCATGGAGGCTCGATCCGGTAAGTTTAAAAAGTCCAAAAAAAGTCCCGTTGTGGTTGTGTAATCAGATAGCAGAGGCTCTCCCGACTGTTTGCTGGACGCGTCGAGCCACCAGAGATCGAATTTTCTGGCGTTGGCAGTTCGACGCCTAGGTTGATTTGGACGCGCGCGTGCGTGGAAAAGGAACTGCAGGCTGCCGCTGCGCCGCTTCGATCACTCGAATTGCGCCGCTTCCCGGTTCGCCGTGACTCCACGCGTCTCCTCATAGACTTTGAATGTAAACCAGCCGCTTCAGCCGCCCGATACCGGGGCAGTGGGTACCAGGCAATACACAGAGCCATGGCATCAAGTTGGGGTCCAGCTTGTAGTCTGTCCCTGAGAGACAAGTTAACAGCCATTTTTGCTTAAGCCACTAAAAAAAATTAAGTTTGGCTTTGCTGTAATGTACCCCATTAATAAAAACAGATTTGGTGAAAACTGTGTCACAAAGGCTGAAGATCCTCATCATTAGATTAAACAGTCATCATCAATACACAATCTGTAAAAACATGGAAAACACTCTCAGACAAACAGCAAAAAGGACACTCGTTTAAAACCTCAGGAATGATAACCAACAAAAAAAGAGTTTGTTGCAATGGCACCATGAAGGATCCTCCACTGAAAATTGCCAAGAAGAAGAAGAATTGGTTTGGCCGTTAGATATACATTGTGCTGAAAACACAAATGAGGCGAGCGGACAAAGCCTTTTATATAACTGTACTAGTCATTTTTTATCTGTTGATTTTAGCTTCCTGAAAGCCATTCATAGCCATTGGTAATGCAGTTAATAATACTCATTAAATATTTTAGATGTTATTTTACATTTATCTGAAGTTGTTTAAAAAGTCTTATTACATAAATTAGACAGTGTGACTGGTCAAATGAGTGTGAATTGGCTGTCCCTTTTGTCAGTTATCTTAGAAACATCAGGGCACTGCATATATTGAATATTAACATTCAATAAAAAGGTTTATAACTGTAAGTTATTATAAAATAAGACTAAAATGGACTCTTTGGTATAAGTGTAGCATCTTTGTAGTTCAACTTGGGCGACACCCATCGGGTCAATTAATCATGTATCCATATGGAGTTTAAATGGGTATTCTAATCCTTACACAATTATTGCATATAGGAATATATGAGATTAAAAAAAATTAATATTCAGTTTTCCACAACTCAACAGGATTTACCCCCAACCAAAAATGTTGGTTTGACATCACGTGAAAAATGACATCATGCTAACTTTGAGAAATTGGGTGAATAACCACAGACTTTGACTTCTTGTGATTTGTTTTAGATTAATCTAACAAGAAAAAAACCCAACAGTGTAGGGATGGCTCCCTCTGTTGGTCTATAGGGATGGCTCCCTCTGTTGGTCTGTCTACCCCCTTACATCCTGTGTCTGTCAGGTCTGCATCTCAGGTGTTTTTGTTTAGGGTTAATTGAGAGGCGTATATTAGTCAGCGTTCCTGTGTGTATCATTGTCGGGTCATTGTCCCTGTTCCCTGGTGTGTCATGTCTCAGCTCCTTGGTTACGTGAGTACATCACGTCTGTATTCGTAGTGCTAGTATTCCAGCCACAGTTAGAGTGTCAGTATTAGGTTTTGTTTTGTACTGCCACGTCAGTGTTTTGATTTTGCCTTATTAAAGCATTTTGATTTTTAATCGTGCCTCTGAGAGTCTGCCTGTCTGCATCACTGGGCTCATCCCTCAACACAACACCATATCACGACAGAAAATGACCCGACCATTCCTGAGTCCAGCAGACAGGTAATTCAAACTTACCTCAGAGGCAAACGATGACCGCGTCAGCTCAGAGGGAAGCTGCAGTCATCCAAGTTGGCGGGTTTTGTTCAGAACCTGCTTGGGGCCGCCAAGAACCTGGGCTAGAAGAGTTCCTGTCACCGCTGCTGGTCGCGGAGCGAACGAGGCAGAAACGCGGAGATGGCCGCGCCGACCCGTTTACTTCCTTCACTCCTGCGCAAGCCATTTCGCTATGGTGTATGTCCGAGGACGATTCGGGCCCAGAAGAATTCAGCAAGGACCTTCTCGAAGAATCCTGGTCCGATCCAGCTCCGGAAACGCGACGCCGCCGGAGGAGGCGGTGACCGCCAAAGACGAACATTTCCGGGTTACGACCCGTCCCTCCTCCTGTTTCTCCCACGCTGTCAGAAAAGCCGTGGAGGATTTCAAAGGGGGAGGGGTACCTGTACCCATGCTTCATGACGTCTCAGGGGAGACGTGCGCGGAAGGGGGTATGGGATCCCCTACAACATGTCTGCAGGAGACACAGAGGCTCCTACATGACACACAGTCGAGAGGAAACTTCCTCACAAAACTCTTTCAAAGAAAGAGAAGTGTTCGAACTCTCGCTCGACCACAGGGGTCGCTATGGAACAGAGATCTGAGGCCACTCTCACTCTACAGCAGATAAACAGACTGTTTTATGCTGCTGTCAATAACCTGGACCGCCAGTACATCCATCCATCCATCCATTTTCTTCCGCTTATCCGGGGTCGGGTCGCGGGGGTAGCAGCCTAAGTAGGGAGGCCCAGACTTCCCTCTCCCCAGCCACTTGGAGCAGCTCCTCTGGGGGAATCCCAAGGCGTTCCCAGGCCAGCCGAGAAACATAGTCCCTCCAGCGTAGTCCTGGGTCTTCCTCTGGGTCTCCTCCCGGTGGGACATGCCCGGAACACCTCACCAGGGAGGCGTCCAGGAGGCATCCTAACCAGATGCCCGAGCCACCTCAACTGGCTCCTCTCGATGTGGAGAAGCAGCGGCTCTACTCCGAGTCCCTCCCGGATGACTGAGCTTCTCACCCTATCTCTAAGGGAGAGTCCAGACACCCTGCGGAGAAAACTCATTTCAGCCGCTTGTATCCGAGATCTCGTTCTTTCGGTCACAACCCAAAGCTCATGACCATAGATGAGGGTGGGAACGTAGATCGATCGGTAAATTGAGAGCTTTGCCTTTTGACTCAGCTCTCTCTTCACCACGACAGACCGGTACAGCGCCCGCTTCACTGCGGATGCTGCACCTATCCGCCTATCGATCTCACGCTCCAGTTTTCCCTCATTCGTGAACAAGACCCCGAGATACTTATGCCCCTTTTCCACTTGGTGGCCCGGGTCGGATGTGACGTCATATTTGCGTGCCAAACGCGCGTTGGACAGCATTTCCACCTAACAGATGCGCGGCGCCGCGCCAAGATTCCGGACTCATCTCAGAGCAGGGTCCAGGCCGGCTGGCCCCGAACCGTGGGGAGGAGGCTGGACTGAGTTTGAGGAAGTGGCTGCCGCGAGGGAGCAAACACCGAAGGACTTTACAAGATTAACATGGTAAAAACAATTATTTGTATTTAAAATTATAGCAAACATGTGTCTTAAGCCGAACTATTCCTTAATAAATTCACGTTGTTGTCAAAACGGCAGGATTTAAAAAAGTAGTTTCGCCATGTGCACGCGCGCCCCCGCGCGCGCACGTGAGCCGTCTTTATTTCTATAATGTAGCTAAATAAACGCTTTAAAAAATATATTTCATAGCTGACGTTATATCAAGAGGGTGCTTGAGCTTAACAGTTCCTTAATAATTTCACGTTGTGGTCAAATCAGCTGGATTTAACAAAGTAGGTCGACACGTGCACATCACATGCACGCGCGGGTGGGGTCGATCGGCGTTCTTTCTTTTAAATGTAGCTAAATAAAAGCTTAAAAAATATATTTCATAGCTGGCTTTATACCACGAGGGTTCCTCAGGTTAACAAGTCCTTAATAATGTCACGTTGTGGTCAAATCTGCTGGATTTAAATTGATTTGTTTTGACTAATTCCAAACCTGTCACATGTGCTTCGAAAATAAATTATTAAAAAATCGAATTTTAATTCAAATAACTCCAACAGCTTACAGTATGTACATGAACATGTTGTGATTACATTTTGTTAGTTTGAAAAATATCTGCTTTGTGGTTTCTGAGATATAAGATATGTGTTAAATACTAGTAGAAAAAAAAGCTAGGTCGACACACTTATGTCTATAAAAAATCAAATTTTAATTCAAATAACTCCAACAGCTTACAGTATGTACATGAACATGTTGTGATTACATTTTGTTAGTTTGAAAAATATCTGCTTTGTGGTTTCTGAGATATAAGATATGTGTTAAATACTAGTAGAAAAAAAAGCTAGGTCGACACACTTATGTCTATAAAAAAATCGAATTTTAATTCAAATAACTCCAACAGCTTACAGTATGCACATAAACATGTTGTGATTACACTGTGTTGGTTTGAAAAATATCTGCTTTGTGGTTTCTGAGATATTTGATATATGTATATATATCTTACATATATCTTATAAAATATATCTACATATAAAACAGTTTCTAGACTGAATTACCGGTAACCATGTTTTTCTTTTTTTTACAGTTAAGACGAAGAAGTCAACACCAGAATTTATCAACTTGTGTCTTCTGGAGGAAGCACATGAGACAACAGGAAAAAAATCATTTAGGTGGATGCAGTATTTATTTTTGTGCTTTTTTCACTTCTTAGTTTTCATAATAAACATTTTATTTCTTAAGTGGTGTCATTGAACAATAATTTCCTAAACATATTTTACAATGTTAAGTGTGTACAGTATAGTGTTTGTTTAAAAACATACTGGAAGTTAAGAATATTTTCCATTTGCATTTGACCTTTAAAGAATCATAAGAAAAAGATTATTAGATTTGAACAGCCATCCATCCATCCATCCATCCATCCTTCCTGATGTCGTGTCATGAGTAGTGCAGCAGCTTTTGCCAGGATGCACAGATGTCAACATGAACCCATCCATCCATCCATCCTGATGTCGGGTTGTGGGTGCAGCAGCTTTTCCAAGGATGCACAGATGTCAACATGAACCCATCCATCCATCCATCCTGATGTCGGGTTGTGGGTGCAGCAGCTTTTCCAAGGATGCACAGACGTCGCCATCAACCCCGATGAAGCTGTTCTTGGATGCCCAAACGAGTTTCCTGATCAACAAACATTTAATTATTAATACTTTGTTTTTACGTTTAAAGAAACATGCTTTTAATGTTTATGGGACAGTTTAAACCAAATTATCCATTTGCATTTGACTTTGAATTATCCCTGACAAAATATTACCGTTTAAATTTAATGAAATACAAACATTTAATATTACAGGGCCAATTGAAACCTAATTAATTCCTAATCTGTACCTTACTGTAAAAATAGTTTAACTGATTACAGGGCAGTGCGATCAATGTGTTAAGCAATGTTAACAGGAACCTTGTACATATATGAGAATAATCTTTATTATAAAGAAAGAAAATGGAAAACACAGGGGTTTAAAACAAGCTGAAAAGGCAATAAAAGTAAGATCAGAGCATTAAATAGCTCAAGGGACATTACCGCCAACAGGTGGTGAGACAAGGTCCTGCAGGGTGTTCTTCTTCTAATGTTTAGTGGTGGCTAGTAAATAGCTTGAGGTAACACTACCGCCACCACGTGGTAGGACGAGTGAGATTCTACACCCCGCCCACAGAAGGGCTGCAGTAGTGAATGGAGACAAAACCGTACATGTGAGCCGATCCTAACTGGAACAGACCGGACCAGACTGAGCCGCTCTGGGCCGGTAAGTGGAAAAGGGGCATAAACTCCTCCACTTGGGGCAGGACCTCATCCCCGACCCGGAGAGGGCATGCTACCCTTTTCCGGCTCAAGACCATGGCCTCGGATTTGGAGGAACTGATCCTCATCCCGGCCGCATCACACTCGGCTGCAAACCGCTCCAGCGAAAGCTGTAGATCACGATCTGATGAAGCCAATAGGACCACATCATCTGCAAAAAACAGAGAAGCGATTCTAAGGCCACCAAAACGGATCCTCTCAACACCTTGGTTGCGCCTAGAAATTCTGTCCATAAAAGTTATGAACAGAATCGGTGACAAAGGGCAACCTTGGCGGAGTCCAACTCTCACTGGAAACGAGCCTGACTTACTGCCGGCAATGCGGACCAAGCTCTGACACCGGTCGTACAGGGACCTAACAGCCCATATCAATGGGCCTGGTACCCCATACTCCCGGAGTACCCCCCACAGAACCCCCCGAGGGACGCGGTCGAATGCCTTTTCCAAGTCCACAAAGCACATGTAAACTGGTTGGGCAAACTCCCACGCGCCCTCCAGGACCCTGCTGAGGGTGTAGAGCTGGTCCAGTGTTCCACGACCAGCACGAAAACCACACTGCTCCTCCTGAATCCGAGGTTCGACTATCCGACGGACCCTCCTCTCCAGAACCCCTGAATAGACCTTACCAGGGAGGCTTGAAGCTAGATTCATACTTGACGCGTCGCGCAGCGCGCGAGGGTGCGCGCTCCAAAAGTGACGCAATTTCACAGTCCCCGCCCCTGCGCGTTGGCCCCGCGCAGGGGATTAGCGCGTGCCGTGCACCTCTGAATTTTTGAAACTCCGCAAGCCCTGCGCGCGCGCGGTGGGCGCTACGATTTGATTGACAGGTCCTCACCGACAGCCTTCACCCTCTTCACGCCGGAGCCTGCAGCTGTTTGCGCCGCTGTGGTCGTGGAGACGGAGTCGCGACGCATGGAGGAATGTTTTGTGACACAAAATGTATTGAATTCTCCTTCATTCCTGATCTGGAGTCGGACTTTTCTTTTGTTTTTTCGCCAAAAGTCACGTGATCGCTTTCTCCTCCGCTGACTCCATGCATTAAAACCGCAAATAAAGACAACAGTTCAGCACGCGAGCAGAAAGCTATTTGTTTTTGTTGTGTGACGTCAAACAGTTCTTCTTCTACGGTTGATTTCTTCTTCTACACCTTTCTTGCAACATATGCACAGGTTTTAGAGGGTACTGCCTCCTGCTGGCCCGTAAAAGAACAACACTTTGCCATACGCCACTGTGCGTCAACCATAAACACAGAGGCGACACTGTAAACACATTTCGCCGCACGGCTGAGTGCACGCGCGGCGCGCGCTCCAGCCTGCGGACCAAAGCGAAAGTCTAACTTAGCCTTAAGAGTGTGATCCCCCTATAGTTGGAACACACCCTACGGCCCCCCTTTTTGAATAGGGGAACCACCACCCCAGTCTGCCAATCCAAGGGAACTGCCCCCGATGTCCACGCGATATTGCAGAGTCGCGTAAGCCAACACAACCCCACAACATCCAGAGCCCTAAGGAACTCAGGGCGAATCTCATCCACCCCTGGAGCCCTGCCACCGCGGAGCTTTTTAACCACCTCGGTGACCTCAGCTCCAGAGATTGGAGAGCCCGACCCAAAGTCCCCAGGCTCCGCTTCCTCAGTGGAAGACGTGCCAGTAGGATTGAGGAGGTCTTCGAAGTACTCCGCCCACCGACTCACAACATCCCGAGTTGAGGTCAACAGCACGCCATCCCCACCATAAATGGTGTTGGTCGCGTACCGCTTTCCCCCCCTGAGACGCCAGTACAAACATATGTTTGTCCTGACGCAGACGAAGATGGTCCTGATGCAGATGAAGATGGTCTTGACGCCGACGAAGATGGTCCTAACGCCACCAAAGTAGCAGACGTCTCGACGCCAGACGTCTCTATGCCAGACGTCTCCACGCCAGACGTCTCCACGCCAGACGTCTCAACGCCAGATGTCTCAATTCTTGTCTCGACGCCGCCAGACGTCTCCACGCTTGTCTCCACATTAGCCGTCTCTTCACTCGATGTCTCCACGCCAGACGTCTCTTCACACGACATCTCCACGACAGACGTCTCTTCACACGACGTCTCCATGCCAGACGTCTCTTTACACGACGTCTCCATGCCAGACATCTCTTCACACGACGTCTCCATGCCAGACGTCTCTTCACATGACGTCTCCACACCAGACGTTTCTTCACATGATGTCTCTTCGCACGAAGTCTCTACGCCTGATACCTCGACACTCGACTAAGTCACAATGCCTGATGGCTCGACGCTCGACGAAGTCTCAACGCCAGATGTCTCGGCTCTCGTCGGAGTCTCAACATCGGACGTCACTACAGTCCACGTATCTACGCTTGACACCGCTATGCCAGTCGCCGTCTCCTCTCTTGATGCCTCGCCTAATGTCGTTCCTACACCAACAGATGTCTCTAAATTCGAGTATGAACCTGCCATCCTCGATTGTGTCCCTGCCGATGTGGTTCTTGCTGATGACGTTCCTACGCCTGATGAACCTACCGACGAAGTCTGTGCACCAGTCGGCAAACTTTGTGCACCTGCCGCCGATGAAGGCTGTGACATTGACAAAGTTTGTGCACATGCCGCCAATGAAGGTTCTGACGTTGACAACGTTTGTGCACCTGCCGCCGTGGTTCCCGCCTTCGATGGATGGCCGTCCGGTCGCCCATCTGGCAGGTTTATGACTAGTGATGTGACCCAGCTCGATGGCCGGCCTCCTGGTCACCCGCCAGACGTGACCTTGCTCTATTGCTGGCCTTCCGGTCGTCCGCCAGATGTGGCCTTGCATGATGGATGGCTTCCTGCCGCCCGCCTGACCAGTCGCCCGCCTGATGTGACCCTGCTAGATGGATGGTCTCCCGGTCGCCCGCCAGACGAGACCCTGCACGATGGACGGTCTTCCAGTCGCCCGCCTGACGGGTCCTTGCCCGACGTCGACGTCCTGGCCACGATGTTTGGATGCTTGTTAGTCTTCTAGGTTTAGTCTGTGTTTAGTTCCCATGGTGTTCCCAGAACCGTTTTTAGTTTTTGCTATTAGCTCTCAGTTTTTTCTGGTTTAGCCTTTGTGTTTAGCATTTGTCCCAGGCCCTGTTCCTGTCAGTTTTTGGTTTGTTGTCCTTGTGTTTTGTCCCCTGTTCTTGTGTTTTCTCATGCCTGCCGTTCCTGCGGTTCCTCCCGCCGCCCGCCCTGGTTTTTGGGGGGTGTTCTTTGGGGACGCCGGGGGGCGTCTTTGAGGGAGGGTACTGTAGGGATGGCTCCCTCTGTTGGTCTGTAGGGATGGCTCCCTCTGTTGGTCTGTCTACCCCCTTACATCCTGTGTCTGTCAGGTCTGCGTCTCAGGTGTTTGTGTTTAGGGTTAATTGAGAGGCGTATATTAGTCAGGGTTCCTGTGTGTTTCATTGTCGGGTCATTGTCCCTGTTCCCTGGTGTGTCGTGTCTCAGCTCCTTGGTTACGTGAGTATATCTCGTCTGTATTCGTAGTACTAGTTTTCCAGCACAGTTAGAGCGTCAGTATTAGGTTTTGTTTTGTACTGCCATGTCAGTGTTTTGATTTTGCCTTATTAAAGCGTTTTGATTTTTACTCGTGCCTCTGAGAGCCTGCCTGTCTGCACCACTGGGACCATCCCTCAACACCACACCGTATTGTGACAAACAGAACTTTGTGATACTTTTCACTTCCACTTGAGATCAACCTGTCGCTCTCCATCATACCACTAACTGCCTGGAAATGCCTGGTTCACATTGATGGTTATCTCACCTGGTCCTGGAGTGCTTCCCACCTCTCCCTCAGTGCCTCAGAGACACACATCCAAGAGTCTATCCTTCAGTCCAACATCATTCTAAATTTAATAATTATCAAATACTCACCATATTCCACTCTCCACGGATGGCTGGTCCACCACCATATTCTTCCACCTGTAATTAAAAGCACTTACCTTTTTACTTCTGTGTCCTTGAATTCTTTTTGTCCTCGTAAATCCAAACTGTAGGTCCAAAATTACATTTGCTAAGAACAATGACAGAATTATGCCTAGAAAGAAGAAGAAATATAAATATACTGTATTTGTCTTTTAAAGAAAGTCTGCCTTTGAGATTTTTTTTTAAAATTTTCTCATTAATAAAACGCTTCAGTGTCATACATTTGTTAAAAGGATAGCACAAATATACATTTTTATAAAACAAGATTTCATGACGTGGTGCAGTTGGTAGAGTTGCTGTGTCTCAGCGGAAGGTCACCAGATCGAATCCCAGCTCGTGGGCTTTTTTGAGTGGAGTTTGCATTTTTCATTCATTCAACCATTATTTATACAGGCTAGCCTCGTTGAGCCACGGGGACTCATTTACAAGAGGGACCTGTCTCACTCACACCCAGGGTCAATTTAGAGTTACCAATCAGCCTAACATGCATGTTCTCTCCATGCATGCATGTTTTTTTTCCCCGGTAGTCTGGTTTCCTTCCACAGACCAAAAGCTTGCATGTTAGACTGATTGGTAACTCTAAATTGTCCTAGGTCTGAGTGAGAGAAAGATTTTTTTTGTCTCTATGTGTCCTTGTGATGAACAGGAGATCTGTCCAAGGTGTCCCCTACCTCTTGCACAGTGACTGCGAGATATGGGCACCAGTGACCCCTCCCATCCCTGATCCAAAAAGAAAGAAGCAGGTAAAAGATAATGGATGGATGAATGGATGGATGGATGGATGGGTGGATGGATGGATTTGACGAGGAACAGTATATAACAGTAACAGCAACAGTACATACAATTGCCAAGATGGCCGCGCTCAAAGCAGTCGCAGCTTCACATGCTCCTGGTACAATCCCAGTTTTTAGAAGTTTTGATATTGACTCTGTGCCTAACTCCACACAATTTATGCGTGTTAAATATAGCCGAACCAAATATATGAGAATAGGAGCGGATTTACCACGAAATATAGCAGAAATCAACAACGAACTCAAAACTAGGCTCAGCAGAATGCAGATCTTAAAGACATCTACCTGGAAGCTGCAGCAGGGGTGTTCCAGTGGGCAGAAGAGGAAGCACTGCTCCCGGCTTAAGAGGAAGGGATGCCGAACGGGGGTTCTGGTGAGGCTACGTGCTGATGCTAAAGCCCAAAAACTCCTGATGCTGTCTCTTTCTGTCAAACCTCTGCTCATTTGACAACAAGATGGATTTGCTTCGTCTGAGAGCGGGAGCCTAGAATAGATGATGAAGTGTGCAGTTCTTTGCCTCACAGAAACATAGATTACGAGAGCAATGCCGGATACAGTCTTCCAGCTGGATGACAGACTCTTTTTTCGAGCGGACCGCTGCAGCAAGTTAACATGGAAATCACGGGGAGGCGGAGTGTGCATTTACATGAATAAAAGTTGGTGCACGAAGCCACGAACTGTACTGTTGGAAAAAAACATGCTCGAAGGCTCTGGAGCAGATAACAGTGAGGTGCCAGCCACATTATCTAACCCGTAAGTTCACAGTGACTTTCATCATGGTTGTTTACATTTCTCCTGATGCAAATGCAAATGAGGCTTTGCAGGAGCTCCATGATCTCCTCAGCTCGCTGCAGAGCGAACACCATGAGGTTCTTTACATTCTGGCCCGAGACATTAATCATGTGAATCTAAAGGAGTGCCTCCAGAGTTTTTACCAGCATGTGGGCATAACAATACGTGGAAACAACATGCTGGACCGTGTTTACATGAACGTAAAAGATGCATGCAAAGTCGAACCCCGCCCCCACCTAGGATTCTCTGATCACTTCTCAATTTTACTGGCCCTTGCTTACCTGCCTCTGCCGAGATGCTCCAGACCGGTACAAAAGAAAGTTAAATGTTGGATCCAGGACAGTAGCCCCATACTGAGAGATTGTTTTGAACGAACAGACTGGCAGGTTTTCAGAGAAGCTGCTGAAAATGAAGGATCACTTGATCTGGACCAATAGGCATCCTCAGTTCTGGGGTACATTAGCACATGTACTGACATCCTCTACACCATAAGATACGTTAAAAGCTACCCCAACAGAAAACCTTGGCTGAATGCAGAGGTGTGCACCCTGCTGGCAGCCAGGAACACTGCCTTCAGGTCTGGAAACTCAGAGGAGATGAGAAGGACAAGGAAAGAGCTGGCTGCTAGTAATAAGAGGGCCAAGGCCACATATACACAGAGGATCGAGGTTCAGTTCACTTCACAGGAACCACTGAGCATGTGGAGGGGCATTAAATTTATAATATATTATAAATGCAAGAGCAAACAATGCCGCAAAGACCCATATCTGCCTGATACCCTCAACAAGTTCTACGCATACTTTGAAGACCCAAACTGACATCACATATGATTGTACAGCCACACTTCCAGGCTGTCATATTGTTAAGTTTGCAGATGATACAGCGGTGGTGGGATGCATCACAAACAATGATGAGTCCAGCTACAGACAGGAGGTGGAACACCTGGAGAGCTGGTGCAAAGAGAATAATCTTCACATGAATGTGAAGAAGACAAAGGAGATGATTGTGGACTTCAGAAGGAACAAACACACCCACGCCCCACTGAAAATAGGTGGGTCTGCAGTGGAAGTGGTCTCCAGCTACAAATACTTGGGTGTACACATGAATGATAACCTCAGCTGGAGCAACAACACCACCAGCCTGATCAAGAAAGGTCATCAGAGACTCTACTTCCTCAGACGGCTGAGACGTGCTGGTCTGAGCAGCCCAGTTCTCACCTCGTTCTACAGGTGTGCAGTGGAGAGCGTCCTGTGCTCCAGCATCAACGTGTGGCATGGAGGCTGCACAGTTGAAGAGAGGAAAGCTCTACAGAGAGTGGTGAAGGCTGCACAGAAGTCTGTTGGAGTCAGTCTCCCCACCATCACAGACATTTACACCTCCAGATGCAGGAAAAGAGCCACCTGCATCATGAAAGACCTCACTCACCCAGCACACTCACTCTTTGCCCCACTCCCCTCAGGACGGAGGTTGAGGAGCATCAAATGTAGAACCACTAGACTGAGGAACAGCTTCTACCCTGAGGCTGTTAGACTCATGAATAAATAAAAATAAAATAAAAAATAAACACTGCAAAATATCACATTGTGCTGATGCTGATCTGTTTTCTTGTTGCTGTGTTCATCTGTGACCATCTGCTCATACAAACTCATGTTCGTGCTGCTGTTTATTTCCACTATATTAGGCTTAGTGTATTACTAGTTGATGTTTTTCTTAGTTAATTCTAGATGTTATTACTGTTTTTCTCTTGCATTTGTTGTTGGATGTAACTGGGACCCCGTGTACATAATCTCGTTTTCATCACATGTACCACATGCGGTGTAAATGACAATAAAGACTCTCTGACTCTGACTCTGACTCTGACCACCCAGCACCAGACTCACCTCACCACTGGATGAAGAGCATCCCAGCGTGACCTCATCAGAAGTAAGAAGTACTTTCAGGAGGATCAATCCTCACAAAGCACCAGCCCAGACAACATCCCCGGGGAAGTGTTGAAAGAAAGTGCCGATCAGCTCTGCGATGTGCTAGCCGACATCTTTAACACCACACTTTCCCTGGAGACATTTCCAATCTGCATGAAGACTGCCACCATCATCCCAGTCCCAAAAAGCTCTACAGTGACTGGGCTGAATGACTATCAGCCGGTGGCCCTCACCCCGATAGTTGCAAAATGCTTTGAGAAACTGGTCATGACCCACATCAAGACAACCGTCAACATCAACGAGGACCCTCATCAGTATGCATACCACAAGAACCGATCAACAGAGGTTGCCATCTCCTTTGTGGTCCACACTGCTCTCAATCACCTGGAACAGAAAGACTCTTACGTCCGTATGCTCTTTGTGGACTTCACATCTGCCTTCAACACCATGATCCCCCAAACCTGATGGACAAACTATTCACACTAGGACTAAGCTCCTGCATCTGCAACTGGGTACTAGACTTCTTAACAACCAGACCACAGTCAGTGAGGATCCACAATTTCTCCTCCTCCACCATAACCATCAGCTCTGGCTCTCCTCAAGGATGTGTGTTGAGCCTTCTCCTGTTTACTCTGCTCATGTATCATTGTACAACTACCCATCCAGACTGTCATGTTGTAACGTTTGCAGATGATACAGCAGTGGTGGGATGCATCACAAACAATGGTGAGTCCAGCTACAGGCAGGAGGTGGAACACCTTGACAGCTGGTACAAAGAAAATAACCTTCACATAAATGTGAAGAAGACAAGGGAGATGATTGTGGACTTCAGAAGGAACAAACACACCTATGCCCTCCAGGTCATAGGGGGGTGTAGTGTTTGTTTCTTCTGAATAGTGGAAGTGGTCTCCAGTTACAAATACTTGGGTGTACACCTGAATGACAACCTCAACTGGGGCAACAACCCTTCCATCCTGATCAAGAAAGCTCATCAGAGACTCAACTTCCTCAGGCAGCTGAAACAAGCGGGACTGGGAAGCTCAGTCCTCACATTCTTCTACAGGTGTGCAGTGGAGAGCATCCTGTGCTCCAGCATCAACGTGTGGCATGGAGGCTGCACAGCTGCAGAAAGAAAAGCTTTGCAGAGAGTGGTGAAGGCTGCACAGAAGTCTGTTGGAGTCAGTCTCCCCACCATCACAGACATTTACACCTCCAGATGCAGGAAGAGGGCCACCTGCATCATGAAGGACCCCACTCACCCAGCACACACACTTTTTGCCCCACTCCCCTCAGGAAGGAGGTTGAGGAGCATTAAGTGTAGAACCACTAGACTGAGGAACAGCTTCTACCCTGAGGCTGTTAGACTCATGAATATCTAACCAGAATAATCACTGTGAAAAATCACATCATGTTGCTGCTGATCTGTTTCATGTTGCTGCTGATCTGTTTCATGTTGCTGCTGATCTGTTTCATGTTGCTGTGTTCATTCGTGCTCATCTGCTCATACAGACTCATGTTTGTGCTGCTGTTCGAAGTAATGTTTTTATGCTATTAGTGCTTAGTGTATTTTTAGTTGATGTTTTTCTTAGTTCATATCTTAGATTTTATTACTGTTTTTCTTTTACATTTTGTTGTTTAATGTAACTGGGGACCCTGTGTACATATTTTCGTTCCATTACATGTGTCACATGTGGTGCAAATGTCAATAAAGAATCATTGACTCTCTGACTCTGAAAATATGTCCAGTGGTCAGTATAGTAACTACAGTAGACAACATAGCTTCCTCTTCCTGTTTAGAGTATCAACGACCTGCACTTCTGAACTTTGGGACAAAAAATAAATTTCTTGTTTTATTCTAAATGATGTCTGAACTGATGGTGTTATCTGTTTTCCATCTAAGTCTGTAGCTGTTCTGAAACATCCTGTCTTTTATGAGTAATACACTGATTGGACA
Organism: Garcialebias charrua; assembly: GCA_038048925.1. Lineage (NCBI taxonomy): Eukaryota > Metazoa > Chordata > Actinopteri > Cyprinodontiformes > Rivulidae > Garcialebias > Garcialebias charrua. Next base: position 17,640 of record JBBPBX010014913.1, read on the forward strand.
CAAAACCTTGCTCGGCCCTTCTTTTGAAACAACTACACTAATTTTAACATTAATGAAACAGCTGGTGTTGTTTGCAGCCTATACATTTTTATTTGCATTTTCATTAAATAAGATGGGACTTTTACAGGAAAATCTGGTACAAAAACAAACAAACGAACAAACAAACAAACAAACCAAAACAACAACAACAAAAACAGTAATACTGGACTAAACATAATAATAATAATAATAATGAATTCCATTTATAATGCACTTTTCATTAATAAAAATCTCAAAGTGCTACAAAGTGTAATAAAGCAAAGATCAAAATAAAACAAGTGATAAAATCAAATAAAATCAATAATAATATCGACTAAGATCAAAGATAAAATCATGTGGATGCAGATTAGGCTTGCTTAAAAAATAAATAAAATAAAACAAGTGATAAAATCAAGTAAAATCAATAATGATATCAGCTAAGATCAAAGATAAAATCATGTGGAGGCAGAATAGGCTTGCTTAAAAAGAAAGGTCTTTATGCTGCTTTTAAAGTCAACCAGTGACTGTGGAGCTCTCAGGTCGTCAGGGAGGGAGTTCCACAGGCGGGGGGCAGCCACACAGAATGCTCGGTCTCCCATGGTCCTCAACTTGGTCCGAGGAATATGAAGGAAATTACTGTTCTGTGATCGTAGAGACCGGGTGGATGAATATGGTGCAAGAATGTCCTTTAGATAGTCAGGTGAAGTGCCGTGCAAGCATTGATGGGTAATGAGAGCAGTTTTGTACTGAATTCTGTAGGTGACAGGAAGCCAATGGAGGTTATGGAGAATGGGTGTAATATGTTCAAATTTACGAACTCTCAACAGAATCCTTGCTGCACTGTTTTGAATGTATTGAAGTTTCTGAAGGTTTTTGCCAGGGATACCAATAAACAGGGAGTTGCAGTAGTCGAGCCTGGAGGAGACAAAGGCATGGACGAGCTTCTCAGCATCAGGAAAAGTCAGAGAAGGGCGAAGTCTGGAGATCTTCTATTGTCATATTTTTAGCATCTTTGTGTTGTTTTGTAAACCAAACCATTTGTTTGTTTTTGGACTTCTGTTAGACTAACTATGAAAATTGTGCATACATATTTTTTCTTTCTTTTTTTAACTTTGAAATTGGGTCAGAGTTTCATTTTCTGCAGTTTATTATCCCAATTTCTTAGCTTTTGTTTCTGTCAGCCTTTCTTGTTTAACAGATAAAATTTTATTTTTACTTATCACCACATGCTCACACTGGGTTGATGTAGATAATTTATAAGCTGCAGAGCTAACACTAAGTAACAACATAATAACCTTTATTTTACTTGAAACCAGACTGGTACTTTCAATATGGTACACTTCATTTTTTTAGCTCAAGGTAGTTTTGCTGCCTGTACGGCTTGGAAGACTCCATCTTGGAAATTCAGCACATATCATCCCTCCCATCAGTCCATTCAGCAGCTTTAAGTGCACAGATTTCTTCCATGTTTTATCCTCCTTTTTATATCTTTTTTTTGTTCCTTTTGGCTTCTTCTTCAGGTGTTGCCACAGCAAACTAAGTTGCACGAAGACTAGGTGATTGTTTTTTACACCGGATGTCCTTCCTGACACAACCACCAAGCTACCACAGCCCTCTGTGTGGAGCAGAGAGCTGCTATCTAGGGCATCCAGGGGAGCAGATGGTGGGGGTTAAGGGCCTTGCTCAAGGGCCTAGAGTGAGGTGAAATGAGAGTGGAGGCAGGTGTGAGTGTTTAACCATTCCCACCCACATTTTGATGTTGTTGGTACCGGGAGTTGAACCGGCTATTTTCTGATCACAGTCCCACCTTCTCTAACCTGTACACCACCACACTTCTTTTTCAAATCAGTTCAATTAAGTTTATTTATATAGCGCCAAGTCACAACAGAAGCGATCTCAGGGCACTGAACAGAAACATTCTTTTGTAAAAATTAGTTAACAGAAACATCCATACATTAAAAAAAAAATAACATGATATATCTGAGGAGCAGATTGCTTTGAATTGAACTTCATCACAGAACTCTCATCTTGAGCAAGCATGAAGGTGACAGTGGAAAGGAAAAACTCCCTCATGAGGAAGAAACATTTAGCAGAACCAGGCTCAGGACAAGCAGCCATCTGCTTCGACCAGATGGGTTTGGAAGGAACAGATACACAATGGCAGGTCAAGAATCACAATTTCATCCATCCATCCATCCATCTTCTTCCGCTTATCCGGGGTCGGGTCGCGGGGGTAGCAGCCTAAGTAGGGAGGCCCAGACTTCCCTCTCCCCAGCCACTTGGAGCAGTTCCTCCGGGGGAATCCCAAGGCGTTCCCAGGCCAGCCGAGAAACATAGTCCCTCCAGCGCGTCCTGGGTCTTCCTCTGGGTCTCCTCCCGGTGGGACGTGCCCGGAACACCTCACCAGGGAGGCGTCCAGGAGGCATCCTAACCAGATGCCCGAGCCACCTCAACTGGCTCCTCTCGATGTGGAGAAGCAGCGGCTCTACTCCGAGTCCCTCCCGGATGACTGAGCTTCTCACCCTATCTCTAAGGGAGAGTCCAGCCACCCTGCGGAG
>JBBPBX010014914.1:0-14932 GCA_038048925.1 Garcialebias charrua
ATTAGTTTTGTTGAATGATCAGCAACAATTGTTTTCATAATCAGCATGTAGAGGGGATCCCTCGATTGACGCAGAGGAGGCGACCCTTGGATGAAGGTTGAAGACCAAGCGTTGGAGCTGCAGGTCCCCACATCGATGGTTGGTGGCTGGTTGGTTTCCAGTCAGTGCCACTCTGGTTCTATGTGTCATGCAATTATGTGGTTTTTTAAGGTGGGCTTATGATTGGGATTTTACATTAAGCCTTACCTATATGCACCTGGTATGTAAGCTATCATGGTTTAGATCAGCTACAATTACCAATTAAGGGGTGGATCAATTCTGTAAAATTAGATATAGGGATCTGTACCTATAAAATTTTGGAGGGCTTCTGTAACGAAGGCCTCTAATTCCAAACTATTCCTCCATTCATTACTTAGTTTAGGTTAAACTAAAATAAAAATTAAATATAGTTTGATCTAAATGTCTGTTGTCTTTTAGACGAACGACGTAGGATTTGGTGTTCCTAATAAATTTTTAAGTCTATGGCGAGACTCATCAAAATGAATAGGTAATCTAGAATAGAAACGATCGAATCGGTTCAATTTAGAAATTGTGAGACCAGTGTAGTTTATGGTACCTTGGGTAGCTTTAAACTACATTGACTCTTCGACGATTGAGATTTAACAAAATGAACTGCATGTTGGCATAGTTAAATCCATATCATTCATTAACCAATGTTAATGCAAAACCTTTTTGGCTGGGAGTGTTCGGAACCAAACAATATCTCAACTGATGACAACAGTAATGACTAAACAACAAGGAAACAACGTTTCACTGCTTCGACACACTCTTGTCGTCAGATTCCAAAGTGCAACACACAAGAAAAACAGGTCTCAACTTTATGACCGAGGTCAAAATTAAATCTCGTGGATTTAAACGGTTGTTAAGGTTAGTTTTTGTTGTGGGTTTTAGGCTTAGCTTTTCTAAGTTCAAATTGGACAATGCGACTTATAGGGTGGGAAATACGGTAGTTCAAACCTGATTAGTTTATTTACTATCTTGTGTTTGGACGACCTTATTATCCCATGAAGTCGGTGAGTTTGTGAGATCTTTGTCTTTTGTGGAGTCATTGAACGCCTTGTAAGGTTTGATCTGATTTCGATGTACCCATTTAGCAATTGGCTCTTTGCGGCCTTTGCTGATTTTGATTTCGTAGACGACTGAGGACACTTTGTCTGTTATCAGATGAGGTCCAGTCCACCTGGGCATTAGTTTGCGGGCGAGAGTTCCGGTCTCGGACCCTCCTTTCCCGGTTGCTGGGGCGAACGTATAGTACCAGACTCTGTCTCCCACTTGGAGTTCATTGTGAGAGGCCTTCTGGTCGTAGTACGCCTTACGTCCTTCAGCGGATTTTTCCAGGTTTTTCTGGGCGAAAGCAAAAGTGTTTCTGAGGTGTACATTCAAATCTTTCATGTATTGTTGTGTAGTGTAGGCTGTCGCCATGGCGGCGTCGCCTGGTTGGTACAACAGGTGTAGAGGGAGAGTCATTTGTCGACCGGTCATCATCTCGAAGGGAGAGATGCCAGTTGATGTGTGTGGAGTGGCTCTTATGGCCATGAGGACCAGAGGGAGTTTCACATCCCAGTCCTTGTGGTTTGCAGCCACGTATTTCTTCAAAATACTCACCACAGTTCTGTTTGCTCTCTCTACTTGGCCTGAAGCCTGTGGGTGGTAGCCGACATGAAAGTTGGCCTTGACGCCTAGCGTCTTCCACAGTTCTTTCATCACTTCACCTGTGAAGTGTGTACCTTGGTCTGAGTTCACCCGAAGGGGAAGTCCAAACCTTGAGAATATATGATTCATTAACAACATAGCAGTTGTTTGTGCTGTGTCGTTAGGAGCTGGTAGGCATTCTACCCATTTGGTGAATGCACAGGTTACCGTGAGAAAATATTTATTTCCTCTAGAGCTCTTAGTGAGTGGTCCAACCCAGTCGATCTGGAGGTCAGACCATGGGAATGCAATGCCTCTGCTTTGCAGTGGTGCTCTGTGAAGTGGTCTGGTTGGCTGAAACTGGCCACAGACCACGCACCCTTCAATGTAGTCCTTGACATCCTTTTTCATTCCAGGCCAATAGGCAATTTGTTTTAATGCCGTCAGCGTGGCTTTATCTCCTTTGTGTCCTGCGGACGGGAGATCATGGGCATGGACTAACATTACCCCCCTTTGGTCATGGGGAACCACGAACACAGGTGAGGACGTTGGTCCATGAGCGAAAGTTAAGATGCCCTTGATTAGTTTTAGCTGTTTGCGCAGCTGATAGAGGACCTTAAGGTCTGGATCGGAATCCAGGTCGTCTTTAGACGGACTATTTTTGTTCGGATCAGTCAGGTACAGTATCATGGAGTTGATAGCAGGATCCGACTTTTGTAGTTGGATGATGTCTGGGTCAGTCAGTGCGGGTCGTACAGAGACTGCGTTGTCAGCAGGTCTGGTTGCGGCCTGTGCACGTGTGACTGCCATAACTCTGACTGAAGGTTGTGTTGGCAGAGTCTCGATTAACCAGGAGGGGTCGAAGGACCATAGAGGACCTTCGTCGGCTCCTTCTTTGGCTAAGGAGTCTGCAATGTCATTGTAGTGCTTGTCATCGCCTGGGACTCTAGAATGTCCTGGAACTTTCTTCCAGTAGATCTGTAAGTCGTGTGATGTCACCAAGTGATCACACGCTATGAAAAGCTCTTTGTGTTTGACCACTTTTCTGTCGCTTGTTAGGAAACCGTTCTGTTTCCACACAGCAAGGTGACAAGCGAAACTCAAACGAGCATAGTTAGAGTCAGTGCAGATGACTAGGGTCTTGATGGAGTGTGCTACTACCATCTGGAGAGCTATTAGGATCATGATCACGACAATCTCAGCGTACCGAGAAGTCTGAGAGCCTGATTTGTAGCTGAAGGTGATCTGCTCTTGGTCTTGGAGGAGGACCCCTCCAACACCTGCCCTACAGATTTTGTCGCGGAGGAATGAAGATCCATCCACGTACAATGTTGTCATATCTTTGCAGATATTGTCATCAAAGAAGTGGTGGTTCGGGTCTTCAGTTACTGGGGTTTTTTCCTCAGCTGGCGGCTGGGTGGCTGGTACATCTTGTGTACACTTTTGGCAGATTGCCAAGTCTGTCCCCAGATGTGACTTCTTGTTTTGACCATAACGTATGTCTAGGTTAAAACTTTGAAGCGCCATGAGCCACGTTGCAACACGTGAGTTTGTTACCACACCATCTCTGATGCGTTGGCTGTTTAGGAATGTCACTGGCTGGTGTTGTGTTTCCACAACGATCTTCTGTCCACCAATGTAGCCGGAGAAATGTTCTGCTGCCCACACTGTGGTCAGTAGAGCTTTCTCACAGTCTGAGAATCTCAACTCGGGTCCTGCCATCGTCTTGCTGGCGTAGGCTACTACACGTTTGTCTCTGTCGTGTATTTGGTACAGACCAGCACTTATGCAACGAGCTGAGAAGCCCACTTCCAAGTAAAGCTCTTTGTTGTAGTCTGGGTAGACTAAACATGGGGCTGACTTGATCCTGTCTATAAGAGCGTCCATTGCCTGCTGCTGTTTGTCAGTCCAGACAAATGGGACGTCTTTCTTTAGGAGTTCAGTCAGTGGCTTTGCAAGGTCTGCATAGTTCTCTATGAACTGGTTCGAGTAGTTACACACGCCAAGAAAACTTTGTAGTTCTTTGAGATTGGTGGGGACCTTGAGATTGTCAAGGCCTTGGGCACGAGTTAAGATGCCATGGTTTGGTTTAAGCCGTTCACGCAGTGTATCGGGAAGCTTGTACAGGAACCTCATAGGCTTCGGCCAACGTTTCTCCGTACGTTTACCTCTTTCTGCGTAATTCAGGTGTGTCACAACTGTCGGCGCAGTCGCTGGTGTGTCTGACTGGTCAGACCGCGGTGCGTCACTGTCGTTGTGATGTGTGTCTTCCCACTTCATGACTGAAGAGGTGCTCTTTGAGTCTGTAAGAACTATGTCATCTCTGAGTAGTCCTATACTCAAAAGCTCTTGAACCAAGGTTTCATCGAAAGCTTGGCTGATGGCTGAAGTACCTGTCCCAGAGGACAGTACAGCGTCTGTGGTGTGGGATCCTCGGACCTCCACACAGTCTACTACCTGTGGTAGAGAGTGAGAGTACACCCCCCTTTTGTTGGAGGAGGGGTCCTCAAAATCTGTGACACTGAAATCCAAGTGACTGTCAGCATGTCGCGGACTGCCACTTCCAGGACTCACATGTCCTTGAACCAAGGTTTCATCGAAAGCTTGGCTGATAGCTGAATTACCTGTCCCATAGGACAGTACAGCCTCTTCGGTGTAGGATCCTTGGATCTCAACACCTTTCACTACCTGTGGTAGGTAGTGTTCAGTGAGTGCTGACTGTGTCAGCTCGCAGAGGAGGTTCTCTTGTCGGGCCAGAGTCTGGTCCAACTGTTGAGTCTCTACTGTCTCATCTGTAGTTGAAGGTTCACTTACCGGGCTTGTGACCACGGTTGGGGAGTCCCTCGTGGCCACTGCGGTACCTGCGGTTAGGCAGTCTGTACCACAACGAGGAGGCACTTTTATTGGCAGGGGTTTTCTCACTGTTGCCCACATTTTCTGTTGACCATAATCTATAATCGCTTCAAAACGGTTTATAAAGTCTTGGCCAACCAGAAATGGGAATGAGTCAAGTGTGGACACATACACTGGGTGGTGTAGTGTCGTTTTGCCAATCTGCATGTGAACCATAGCTATGGCTGTTAGGGTTGTTCTCGTCTCTGCGAGACCCTGTAGCTCAATAGCACATTCCTCAAAGGGTATTTGCCCGTCAACACCGTTGGCGGCGGTCCTCAGCTCCTCGAACAGCTTGGCCGACATAATAGTTATATCAGAACTGCCATCCAGGAGGGCTTCACGCTCAAGGACACCTTCCAGTGTGATGGGCAGGTAGGCTTTCTTAGCCACCCCCCTTTGCATAAAGTTACACAGAAACCTCACAGGTCTTTGTCCACGTTTCTGTTCACGTGTGACTCTGGCTGTGTAATCTTGTTTACTGTCAGCATCTTGTTGGCTGTCAGCATCATGACCTTCAGGATGTTGTTGTGTGTCAGCAATTGGTTTGCTGTCAACATCCATGGCAATGTCAGAAGTAGTGTGCGCTGAGTTATTTGTGTGCTCTGAGTCTTTGTGAAAGACAGTGCTACACATCGCTCCAGGTCGGTCAATGTTGATAGTGTCATTATCAATGATAATGCCACTCATTGTAACAGGTTGGTCAAGCACAGTAACATTCAAATCTACTGACAAACTACTTACTTCCTCTGTCTCTTCCGAGCATAGAGGTGTTGGGCCATTATTCCGGGACATTCGTGACTCTTTGCCTGTTTCGAACTGTTCAGTTCGAGGCGCGGGAGGTGCAGTTCCAAGGCTCGGGGGTGTCTGTTGGGACAACGCATAGTTACATGAGTATAGGTCCCCATCCTTCAATTTCTTTTGAAGTCCACCCACCGATTGACCTTGGTTTTCACCCATCTGGTTCGATCTGAACCATTTTGGTTTCTTTCTCCCGCGGATACCCCCACTTTGTGGTTTGTCAGGTTGAAAGGTCTGTTTCTTTTCGCCTTTGTTAGGAGAGGGAGTTGATGAACTTGTCCCTTCTAGCTCCAGCGAGTGGGATTTGACCGCTTCATTCGGGGACACCTGTAAGGGTGTTTTGGCTTGCATGTTAGCTGCAAAGACATCCGCAGCACACTCTACTATTTCATTCAAAGATGTTGCTTCTAAATCACCCCAGGCCAAGTTCCATGGCAACTTGAATCTAACATCAGGGATTAGATTATCCCTGAAAACAGATTTGAAAAGCGTCTGCTCTTCCAGGTCAGGTTCCATCATGTCACCTATATACGCCTTCAAAATTCTGGCAAAGAAAAAATATGGATGTTCATCGTTTCTCTGCAAGACATTTCGGGCAGCTGAGTAGTCACCACACAATGAGAAAGATTTTTCCTCTGTGCAAGGTGCAGGGGGAGCCAAGTTCATGGCTCCGGGGTTCCTCTTGGTACCCACTGATGTATGGGTCTTCTAGAGGCACATACTGTATGAGCCTTGGACGCGTACCGTCTTGAACTTCCATCTTTAACTTGATTTTTTGTGAAAATCAATAAGACAGTTCGAATTTTAATGTGTGCAAATAAATCTTCACTTTTAATGCAGCACTGAGTCAATCAAACTAATCAGCTGTCTGGTTTAAGTGTTTCACTGTGTAATAAGTATTTCTATTCATAGGTACCTTCTTCAGGTTTTACCCTCAAATGAATTGTAAAAGTTAAATGCCTTTTTGCAGTGTTAACTTTAAAATATAACTTATTTTTCAACAACAGTTACTAACTAACCCAAGCATGACGTCCGTTTTACTTACTCAAACACTATTTAAAAGATTCGAAATAAATACATTGTTCACACTAAAATGTACCCAGAATGCTGCTCCATTATGCCTTAAAAAAGATGTATTGCAGTTTGGCTAAACTGTTTTGCTGTATTTTGACAGTTATCAGGAGTGAAAAATGGATTACCTGTTTATTTTAAATATTTTTTATCTAAAATAAACTGGAGGTGTTTGTGTGCTTAGCATAACATGACAGATGGCATTCCAAATAAAAATCAGTGACTTTTATCAATTTGTTGTCTGTTGACATCCTCAAAGTTGTTCTGCTATCTTTGTTTTGATTTTTTGTGAAAATCAAGTCAGCAGATGCTTTCTGTTTATTTTAAATTTTGTATTTAAAATAAACTGGAGTCATTAATTTTACACAGAAAAACGTTAAAAATGCAATTTTTAACTAAAAGTGTACAGTGTACACCAATTCTGTTTAAAATTCAGAGATGTGAAGAGCTTAATGTGGAAATTCTCTGTTCTCCATCATTTTTTTATTATTTTATTTAATCTGAAAATCAAATAAAAGATGCTTTTTTGAGTGTTATTTTAAATCTCTTCAGTATTTAAAATGAGCATCAATTGTTCGTCTGTACCTCTGTTATTCAAAAATTCTTTATTTAAAATAAACAGGATTTTTTGTTTGTGTACAGAACAATTTTAAAGCTGGTAATTTTTACCATAAAAAATGCTGACTTTATGAGGTGTTGAGAGAAAACTCATCTATTAACGTCCAGCAGGGGGCAGCGTCGAGTATGTTATCACGAAGCGACTGAGTTTAAATCAGTACATGGAAAGAAAACAACCTATTAGGGTTAGTTTTCAGTAAGAACGTGATAATTGCTCGAACCGCGTTCTTGTCAGAGACAAGTTTATGTTGCTAGACAGTGTTGATGGCTTCAGATGAGTGTTTAAGTGTGTGTTCGTGTGTGAACGAGTGTGAACCAGCGAGTGTGACCTGTCACTCAAAGTGCATCAGGAAATGACGACACAAATAGGCGGGTCGACGCAGCGTGCGTAGCGCGTCACCAGCTTCAGTGCTTGCGAGGCGGAGCTCGCTACAACATACGTGGCGTCAACAAATCAATCACAGCGTCAGTAGTTCATTCTACAAGCATACATGGCGAATGTAGATCCTTACCTTCGACCAATGTCGTGCCGGAAATGACGACAAAGTGGGCTGGTCGCAACGGCGTGCGACGTGATTGACAGCTCACAACAGCGAATCAGCGTTCGCCACAAGAGTGATTGACAGCACACAACAGCGAATCAGCGTTCGCTACAAGAGAGATTCACAGCACACAGCACTCGTATCATCCAATCACAGCTCATAAACGGACATGAGACACGTCTTCTAACGTTAGCTTGCACAGCAGACCACAACTTTATAGACTCTTAAAACAACTCAAACGCTACAATTTAACTTCCCAAAATTCTGAAACATGCGGCGCGCACATCTAGACAGGCAAACTTAGTTACGCTCAGTAACACAGCACTGCAGCTGTTTGAACAAACACGGACTCACTCGGAGCGCGTTCAGGTCGGTTCCGTCCACTTTAAAGGAGCAGAATTCGGGTTTCAGAACCACTATCCGACAACGTTCTACATATATGCTGCTTCGACCTTCTTTAAAATGTAAAATACCACAACAGCAATCTTGTAGATGTTAAATTAGCTTTCAGGCTTCTGACTCGGCGGTCAAACAAAGCTTTGTACAGGAGTCCGCGTGAACTGGACCGAACCAGAACCTCCACAGACTACGGCTGACAAAACTTCACCTGAATGCTTCCAACAGCGTCTAACAGAGTTGAAACAATAATAATCTCACAGCTTCAAATGATAAAAACATGCAGAATCTGCCTGCTTTGAACACTTCCAGCCAAAATCATTATCCTCAGAGTTTAAAACTTGGATCCTTTTATGCAAACATGACGTTACAGTTCATGACTGAGACCACAGATTTATCAATAAACTTTTAGAAGCCGATACGAGGCCACCAGATGTAAAGGGGTTAATGAGGAGGTCAATATTAATACTGACCTCCTTTTTACCTTAATTAATTTACTTATTCAGATTGAATAGTAAATTCACGGATTCTCTTCTTTTTCAGTTTATTCAATATTTCTGTGATCTTTATGATGGATAAATAAACAGAGCCATTAAGTGACAAAGACGTTAACTTAGTTTGATATGTCAAAGAGACACTATCATTTATTTAGAATAAATCAACTAAATTAACACCATTACACTTGATTGACATGATTTCACTTTCTTTCAATTTAAAACGTCAGCACACTTAAATTCAACACAACAGACATAAATATTGGATGTTAACATATTTAGTCTGTGGGCTCTTTTAGCTTAAAAATATAGTTTCCAGCTTAGATAGAGAGGGGAAAGAGTAGGAGGAATAAGAGGTTGGAGAGATTAAGTTATTTATCTCGAGTGTAACCAGAGATGACACTTTCCATCCGACTTCGGCTAAATCCCAGGTACGTTTGTAAACCGCTCTTTACCTTTTGACGATGCGTCTGATAAAGATATTGCCAGCCTCCCAGGTGCACAGAGTCCTTCCGGCCCTCGTACGTCTGAACTGGTCGTTTACTTCCAACGTCTCCTCGGATCCGCGTCAGCCGTCAGAAACATGTGGCAGCTTCTGGCTGACTTCAAGACGAGATGTTTCTCAAAGAAAGTTCATTAAGAACTTTGGAGCTTTTGCTCGGGGAACTGGATGGAGGCGTCCATCAGTTCTAGCTGACAAGTTAGTCTTTGGCTCTTGACCAAGCTTGACCAGCTGCAAGGCAGAGAGCTTTCAGGTCTCCGTCCATTCAAACTCTCTGTCCATTCAAAGACTGAAGCGTTTCCGCACAGTTAGAACTTAAAAGCAGGAACACAGAGAGGAGTTCACTTGCCTTATCATACCCAAGGTTAAAGCCAGAGCAGAGGGAAATGTTTAGGAACAGACAGAGAAAGCTGGAGCCTTGTTCATGAAAAACAACTGATTAAACTGTCTTCTTATTTCTAAACAAAACAGTCGGGTCTCTGTGACCCGATATTTCCCTTTAACACAGCAGTGGACACAGTTTAACTCTCACAGAATAACACAGCTTAAAAAGCACACATCATGAAAATGACAAAAGTTATTCTTTTGATCACATTAGAATAAAATCAAAGATAGAAATAGTCTCTTTTGGTGACTATATTTATCAGATTATAGCTAAATGAATGATTATGTAGTAAATGTCTTGCTTTACTGAGTGGTCAGTAAAGGTCATCACTGGACAGTTCAAAAACCTTAATTTGACCCTGGGTAGGTCCATTACACAAGTACAAATCGTAAATTAAATTAAAATTAAAACAAAAGAACTGAAAGATGAATGAAGTCAGCCATTGCCAAAAGGGGTTTTACATTGCATCACCTGAGCTGCAGTTTTATTTGTGAGCCATTCAACCAAATTGACAGGCACAGTGGGAGAACAATGTATGATCATTAGCGAAGGCTTGGCAAATTATTTATGTAATGTAAACCATAATAATTTCATTTTACTTTTCTTCTAATGCTCCTATTAACAAGTAACTGGGAAACCAATAAATGTCACAAATGCTTTCACTTAATTAAAACAATAGGTATCATATTGCAAGGTAAGATGTCAGTCAAATGCCCGCTCTCGGCACATAGCAATTTATAGCTAAAGCATTATGTGAGAGGGTGACACAAATAATAGCTATTAAACTGTCAACTAGTGCAAGCTGGATCGCATTACGGAAATTAGCCCAAGACGCACTATTATAAACAAAGCCATCCTCTCTCTTTGCACAGCCATTCATTAACTTGTGCATACATACTGTATACAGTGTAAACAATTCAACAGCAAAAGTCATGTTAAATTAATAAAATAGTGGTATGTTTTTACTTAAAATAAATTGTTGAAACATTTTCTAAATTGTATAATATCACTCTAGCCCTTTTTTTTAAAAAAAAGCCAACAAATCCTGAAAACCATATTTTAAAATTAATAGAGTGAAAGTGTAACAAAAACTGCACAAACTGCAGACCTTTCCTATTGACATTCATATGATACATAGCACATATTTTATTAAGACTAAAGAGCAAAAAGGGAGAAATAAACTACAATGTAAAAAAAAAGTTCTCATTTTCAAAGGAATGTACTGATGCCAACAGTCACAGCACACAGTCAACACTGACACCTGCTGGTTTAAAAAATATTTGATATAAACGTAGCTTGGCTCAGTCCATAGATATTAAACATACATTTATAATAAATGCCAATGTATTTAATGCATGCTACATTTTATCAAAAACTTGTGATGTTTTATACTAGCTGTTATGATAAAACTTTATTATAATACAATTGTGTCAAAGCAAGCTCAATCATCCAGGTACAAAATCCAATAATAGTCTATCAGATCATCTGGACAGTTTCTTTTTTTGTGGAAAGACGTTTCGCCCTCTATCCAGGGGACTGAGGAGTCCCAAGTAAACCATTTCCCCCACTAAGTAGTACACTTCTTTAGTGGACCAACCAGTTTGCTGGTGATAAGATGACTGATGAAGCCCTCCAGATGTAGGGCGAAACGTCTTTCCACAAAAAAGAAACAGTCCAGATGACCTGATTGACCATTATTGGAATACGGTTGTGTGTTTTGGATTACAAACTTGTGAATATGTTATCAGCAGTTATTGTGGTTTAAATTCTGAATAGTGTATAGTGCATGAACATAATGTGCTGAGTGGACTGGAGGCCCCACAGTCAAAGTGGGAGATGCCGCCAAGGGTGGTGGAGAACGGCAGGGCTAAGATACTGTGGGAATCCCAGATCCAGACTGGCAATCAGGTGATGGCTAACCAGCCAGATAATGTGGCTGTCGACACACTTTAGAAGGCAGACGTGATTTAGCAATCAGAAGCAACTGAAACAGCAGGAAGGAGCACGAGAAACTCAAAAAATTCCAAAGGCTGAAAAAGGAAATAGAGAAGTTGAGGAGAGTCAAAGCGTCCGTAGTCTAAGTGGTCACTGGAGCATTCAGTCATGTGACCCCCAAACTGGAAGGGTGTCTCAGACAAAACCCAGAATCAACCTCATAGATTTCTGTCTGGAAGAGTGTAATCCTAGGATCAGCTAAGATACTACACAAATTCCTCAAACTCTAAGGCCCCTGGTAGAGGACTGTAGTTTTCCCATCATGAGTAGAGTGTTTTTTTCATAGTTGAGCAAAACTGAGTTCAAGAAACATCTCTAATACAGAGAAATCCACTATGTTGTTCAAGTTCTTTTTCTAAAATATGCGTAACCTCATGTGACCAAGATGCAATAACATGAAAGCAAGTATTCACAGAGAACCACATCAGATAGGACACAGAAGCTACAACCCAGTACACATGCCAATATACCGTTTTGAGTTGTGTGGAATCTACATCGTTAGTTGTCAATGAGACATATCAAGCAAAACTTTTCTGTATAAAATGTAATTCTTCTAAGACTTACCAGCCCATTAAAGTCACTTAATTGCCTAAATTTAAACAATGGTGTGAGGGGAAATTATTTCAAATACATGGTAACTGTAAGGGCAGTACCTGAAGCCACACAGTAAACAAAGGTTGAGTCCGTTCCTGTGAAGATGCTGCTGGAGTTACCCTGCTGCAAGCAGCACCAGCTTCTTCTTCTTCTTCTTCTGTGTGGTTTAACGGCAGCTTACATCCCTCAAGGTGTATTACCGCCATCTAAAGGTACTAGTACTTATTACCATACCATACCATTTTATTTATAAAGCACTTTAAACAGGAACGAGCCCAAACCAAAGTGCTGAACAAAAAAACAAAAAAACAACAGGCAACACAGACAATGAAGTACAAAACAAAAGACATAAAAAACATTGCAGATCATAAATAAAGCGACCAAACACAGATTAGCTGGTGTTGAAATAATGGGTCTTTAAACGAGATTTGAAAACCGAGAGGGAGGGGGCCTGTCTGACGAGCAGCGGTAACTCGTTCCAGAGTCTTGGGCCTGCTACAGAGAAGGCCCTGTCACCTCTGCGTTTAAGACGAGTCCCTGGAACTCTTAAAAGTACCCGGTCCTCTGACCTCAAAGCACGTGGTGGGACATAAGGGTGCATCAAATCCGAGAGATAGGCGGGGGCGAGACTGTTCAGTGATTTGTAGACATACATGAGAATTTTTGAACTGGATTCGAAGATGAACCGGTAGCCAGTGCAAGGAAGCCAAGACTAGTGTAATGTGCTCTCTTTTGCGTGTACTGGTTAAAAATTGGGTTGCTGCGTTCTGAACCAGTTGTAGTCGAGCAATGGTGGTCTGACTGACGCCAAACAGAAGTGAATTGCAGTAATCGAACCTAGATGTAATAAATGCATGAATTACTGTCTCCAGGTTATTTTTGATAATATGGGCTTCAGCTTAGACAGTCACCTCAGCTGGAAAAAACAGGATTTAACAATCATATTTACATGACTGTTGAGTTTCATGGAAGGGTCCATTATCACTCCCAGATTTGTGACTTTTTGTTTTTCAGACAGGGCTAGAGCAGAAAGGTCAATGCAGTGGTTCTAGGTTGTGTCATTGGGAAGGAACAATATGGCTTAAGACTTCTTATCATTGAAACATAAGAAATTTAAAGCCATCTAGTCCCTAATGTCAGCCAGGCAGTCTAGCAGAGGTTGTATAAAACGGAGGTGGTGCGAATTAGGGGTGCAAATTAGGGGTACGAATCTCTCAGTCTGGAGAATCGATTCGATTCCGATTTTTGGTGTCACGATTCGATCCAAAATCGATTTTTCGATTCAGAAGCTATTTTTAATTCAGAAACAATTTTTCTATTGAAATTGTCATAAATGTAGTTTCAGTTTTGTAACTGACAAGCTGAAAAGAATAAACAACAATGTAAACAAATAGAACATTTATTTAAAACAATAATTTTAGGTTAATAATAATAATAATGAATTCAATTTATAACGCACTTTTCATTAATGAAAATCTCAAATTGCTGTAGGTTCTGTACTGTATCAAATTTTTTGCGTCATTTGATATTTATACCAAAAATAGGAACAAATTATACAGGAATGCATTAAATTCTGTAACTGAAATTACCAGTATTAGGTTAGCTAAAGGCCCCGGTATAGCTCTGCGTTTTGCCGAACGCCGCTCTACGTGCGCGTGCTGTGCGCAGGCAGTTCACAGTACAGCTCTGCGTTCGTTCTCGCATTAATGCTCGCGTTTTCGCTCCAAATTCTTGACGTCATTTGAGCAACAGCAGGACGGAGCGTTTACCTATGGGACAAATTGAGGTCGCTGATTGGTCATTTGCTGACACGCCTACTGAATTGATTGACAGGTTAGGTGGGGGGAAAAAAAGGCACTTCACTCAGCTTCTGCCGCAGCGGTGTTCTGTGTTTATATGTTAATAAAAAGTTCTAAAAAATAAAATAAAAACAGGGAACGCTGGTCCAGCACACCAGAACACCAGGAAATATGCAGAACCTCGCACAGCCACGTTGGACATGAGTTTAGTTCGCTCGTGACAAATTCATTCATTTCCTCATCATTTCAGTCATGGAGTCAGCGGAGGAGGAAGCGATCACTTGACTTTTGGCAAAAAACAAACAAAAGAAAAGTCCAGATCAGGGATGAAGAAGGGGAATTTAATACATTTGTGTCTCATACAAAACAGTCCGGCGCCGGGCAGTTTATTGTGAGACAACGCGCTTGCGTACGCAGTCGCAAAATTTGAGCTTGGCGCGTACATGCCCTGCGGGGCTACGCTTGTGCCTCTGCGTACGTATGGCGCTGTTTCTGGTTCAAAAGTGGCTTGACCTGGGGAATGCGGCACCTGTAGCCCATTTCCTGCACACGCCTGTGCACGGTGGCTCTGGAATCGGCCCTTCTCCACAATAGTCCTCATGGTCCGGTCACCTCTTCTCGTTGTGCAGCATTTTCTGCCACACTTTTCCCTTCCCACAAACTTCCCACTGAGGTGCCTTGATACAGCACTCTGGGAATAGCCTATTCATTCAGAAATGTCTTTCTGTGTCTTACCCTCTTGCTTGAGGGTGTCAATCATGGCCTTCTGGACAGTAGTCAGGTCGGCAGTCTTACACATCATTGCGGTTTTGAGTAATGAACCAGACTGGGAGTTTTTTAAAGCCTCAGGAAACTTTTGCAGGTGTTTAGAGTTAATTCGTTGACTCAGATGATTAGGTTAATAGCTCGTTTAGAGAACCTTTTCATAATATGCTAATTTTTTGAGAAAGGAGTTTTGGGTTTTCATGAGCTGTATGCCAAAATCATCAGTATTAAAACAATAAAAGACCTGACATATTTCAGTTGGTGTGCAATGAATCTAAAATATATGAAAGTTTCATTTTTATCATTACATTATGGAAAATAATGATCTTTATCACATCATGCTAATTTTTTGAGAAGGACCTATATATATATATATATATATATAT
>JBBPBX010014914.1:15112-27948 GCA_038048925.1 Garcialebias charrua
TTTTTACATATTGATTCACATTTAGTTAAAAATAATAATAATAAATTGGGGGGCTTTTAGAATCGATTCTGAATCGCCAGGACAAAGAATCTAAATTCTTTAAAAATAGATTTTTTCTTGCACCACTAGTACTTATAACTACTTAGATTCCCTATAATAATCTTCTTCCGGCACTCTGCGAATCAGGTCGCATCTCTTTTTGCTCCTCTCCCCCCTAAGTTTTCCTCCTCCCTGCTTTTGCATTTTGTCTCGTCTTTAACTCTTCAGCGCTCACTCGAACCAATTTGAAATGGATTTATTTACGTGGGCTGTTTCCTCTATTGATAAAAAATTTTCAACGAAGCGCACCGGACCAGGAGAAGCGGCTTGCCCCTTCGACACGCATGCGGTGGGATACACTATGGACTCGTGGAGCGAGTGGAAGCCAATGTGTCTGACCGTTCTCTCTGTCGAAGACGTTGAAGATTTGTGGATTATTGGAATATTGGTGGCAGTTGCTCTGCTTTTTGGGATCGGCGGATGTTTCTGCTACTGGAAGCTGAGGGAGGCTGCCGCGGCGATCAACGCGCTGGCGAGACTTCCTGCTCAACAAGATTCTCTGATCCGGGCTATGACCTCAACGAGCCAGCTGTTGTACGAGCTGAACCGCACGGTGGGAGCAGCGGCGGACAGCCGCGGACCTGCGGTGCGCTTTGGGACTCGTTTACAGCCGACCCATCAGGGCACAGATGGGGATTTGTAGCTCGGAACCTCACATGATTCGGATTTGGACCTGAACAGCACCTGGACTTCAAGGCTGCAGTCAAAAGTACACTGTAGCCTGGCCTGAAAATAAATAAAGCGACTAATCTAATCTGGACTGTGAGCAACCTTGAAAAAAGAAGGCTGTCTGCAATCTTCTCCTGGAGTGAAAGCTGTTGAGAACTCGCTGCCCCCCCCCCCCCCAGAGGTCTCCGTGTGCTTTCAGATGGAGCCGAGCTGAATGCCATCTACAGACTGTGCTTATCTGAAATGATTTTCACGGACAATCTCCCTGCTTGCCATGAAATGCAACATGTCTTGTCTTATTCGTGCTAAAGCTGGTAGAGTTTTTTAGACTTTATCATGGAGTGTCCTAAGACAAATTGTGATAGATTCTTTTTTGAATACCAATGATTACCCGACTGTATGTTCCTTTTTCATATCTGATTGTTGGTGGCACGGTTTTATACTGCTGCGGCTTCCGTGCGTACGTCCCTCTTCGGATGGTGCTCGCGCCAATTGCAAAACTTTGTACCTTGGTGCAAATATGCCAATAAAGATATATTCTATCTATTCTATAAACAAAGTAATTTTCTGATTTGTATGACCTATTCTTAATCTTGTGAATATAGATTCCTCCCTCCTATTTCCTCCACAAGACCTGGAACTGTAGACTGTATTCTGTAATGTAGTTATCTTCCCCTCGTTTCATGTTCCCACTTCTGCTGCATTAACTGATTAATGTATTTCCATACAATACTTTTGCCTTCTGTTTTGCATAATTGGATATTTATGTATACATTGTCTCTATAGCATGTTTAGCAATCTGATCACCCTTTACATGTCCCTGAATCCCTCCATGTGCAGGTAAACACAATACTTCTTCCTTCCTTAACCAACTGAGAATGTGCAATCTTAGTTCTGATTAATGAATCATGTCTTGATTTTGATGTTCCTGATATAATGCATGACAAGGTAGACACATAATCACTACAAATCATTACCGTGTACAGTATATAGAAGATACTTTAATCCTTTCTAAAGCAAGATAAATGGCATACAGTTCAACTGAAAACACATCTAAAGAATCTGATGTGCGCTTACCAATTCCAATTTTATATTTCGGGACAACAACAGCACAGTTTGACCCAATTTAGGATCTTTAGATCCATCTGTAAAACCTACATACTCAGAATAATTTCCATCCATATAACAGTTGAATAAACTGCACACTTCTGCTGTCTTGTTTCATTGTCTAATTTGCAGCAAGCAGCCCAAACTGCATCAGATCAGGAGATCATTCTGGCTGGGCTGTACCATGTTGTTAGTCAGCAGAGCGAGAAGTTGGGTTTTGTAAGCTGATGTATACATTTTTGTCCAGATAGGATTTGTTGTCATTAATGTTTTTTTTCTTCTAGTCTATTTAATTTGCTTCCTGCCCTAGTGTGTCAGAATGTGTGATCAAAATCAGGGGATCAGTTGATGTTTTAGTTTCCTATGTTAGTACCTTAGTTAAAATTTGTTCTTTTGACCTTTATTGGGCCCAGAACTGCAGTATTTTGAGTTTTTGTAAATAAATTTGAGTCTCTTTTTGGCCAATATCTTGTGTCTCTCTTGCTGGTATACATATGCAAACTCTAACAGTAACATTACACACTAAGGTACAATATCAGATAATAAAAACGGAGAGACTGTATTGGTACATTAGAGATCTGGAAATGCAGCTTCAGAGCAGTTTTCATTGTGTTTAGTAAAAATTAAAAAAACTAAGTGAATGACCAAGCATCGCATTCTGCAGAGGAACCATCGAGAGCATCATAGTTAAGGAGGAAGCTGCCCGGCTGCAGACTGGAATGATTTGAGGAGGGTGATGGTGAGAACACTCTCATCAATCCAGGACATTGGTCTCAGATGTTCTCTGACCAGAAGAAATAAAATCAAATGAGACACCTCACATCCACAATATGGACCGTTTACTCTGTTGACTTCTGGCAGAACTGCTGAACTCACGTCACTAATGAAGTGACCACAGTAGCAAACAGAAACACCTTAACACCAAAGTCTATAAAATTAATTTAAATTATGAACTCCTACAATGCTGTGAAGAAATTAAACTACATTTTGTTCAATTTTGCATGATGCACCGAACAATTTTGATGACAACGTTCTACATATTATATTATTATTAGGCATCAGCATGTGTCAAAATGACATTTGCTTCTTGACTAAAAAATAAAAAAATAAAAAATCTTTTACTTCTGAGCTAAACAAACAAGTGCCTTTTTTCTATTCATTAACTCAGCTGTTAAATATAACCAGACATCACCATTTCATCCAAGACTCGTGGGTGTGCAACATACTTTACTTGTAAACAATAATGGCTTTAAATACTTAAACAAGAAGAAGGAAAAAAACATTTTTGCACACAAAAGATGTACCGTACCCTACACAATTTCTCTGTTAGCTTTTTTTGCCCTCTAGAGGGCAGTGTTGAGTTGATCTGATCATGACGGCAGGCAGCAAAACTGTAAAAAGTGAGGACTGATGTTGGTGTTGGCGAACAGTAAAAACATGGAAGGAAATAACATTTAGATGAAAACAGAATAATTCATTTACAAAGAAGTTTTATTTATAGGTGAAAAAAAAACAAGTGCACTGCCTATAATCCAAATGCAGACTTTAACAGACGAACGTAGTTAACCAATGTCTATTACACTGTACACAAAAGTTCTAATATACAAGGAAATTCAGCAGACAATTAAATATAAAATAGTCAGTAAAATGCATAGTTTTAAAGCTAAAAGGGTAGGCTTTGGAAATATACTTTACAAGGAATGCAGCCTTCATACACAACTCACCCAACATTACCAGTTGTTTCATCTTTGAGATGAAAATGTTTCAACAACATCTGATTGACACAAGAACATATGAAATGTAGTGTTATGTGAAAACAGCATTATTCTAATCCTTCCAGAAAATATCTACCGGTACATAAATGCATTTAGGTTGATGTCCAAAATAATCTGAATATAATTTTTTTGGTTTTGTTTTAAGTCACGTACTGAGTGGTAGAGTGAGTAGAGGTTTTTATTTAAAAATTCTTTGGACCATAATTTGAGACTTTTAAAGCCATTAGTTCTCACTACTCAACTTGTCTCTCCACAGTAGAACTAAGGCTTCTATGTGTTGGAGAGAGCAAACGAGAAAGTCTATTCACTGTTAGGGCTCCACTGTCCACTGGGCAGATGTAGTCTGCAGCTTCATCAGGTTTCCTCTTCCTCAGGTGACTGAACTGAGTGAATCCCAACTTCTTTGGCTGAAAACAACAAAAATGTACAATGATATACATTTTTTGTTATTTTGCATTTCTGCAACAATGACGAAATGTAATCAAAACTGTGCTCTTACTTTAACTTTAGCTGTGGTAGTGAGGGGCACATGGCCTGTGGCGTTGCCATACTCGCGTTTCTCCTGCATGGCTTGAGGTCCAACCAGAGCAGCAAAGGCAGTGGCGAGATGACGACGGAGCAAAGTCTTCTGCGGAGGGATATTCAAGAGCAGGGCCAAAGTCTCTGAACTAAAACGAGGCTCCAGGATCTGTGAAAAAACACGATGGCAGAGAACACTGTTCAGATATTACAATTAAAACAGCCAGTAGGAAGTTTGCTGTGGCATAGTAGAGAATGACACACACACAGTGTGTAGATTGGAATTAAACAAAACTACAGTGTCTCCAAGAAAACAAAACAAATGGAAATTAAAAAAGACAATGTCCCTTCTGGGCTGTTGTAGCATGAAAACACAACATGGGAAAGAGAAGCAGCTGAATCACGATGCCATCTGAGAGCATGTTCAGTTCAAAATTATTGAGTAAAAAAAAAAAAATCCCCAAAATGACAATTTTTGCTCTGTTTTGTTCTAAACTTGTCCTATTAAAGCAGGGGTGTCAAACTCACTTGTAAAATCGGGCCAAAATTAAAACGTTTTTCAACCTAAGGGCCAATGTCTGAAACTACATTAACTCAAGTCAGATACCCAACTTAATTTTTTAATATTTTTTTGGGGTCACAGGTTCCTCAGCAAGAGTTTGATTGGTCTCATTTGATGTTCTCTGTTGTGCTTTCTACGCCATAATCACAGATTACTGAACATTTTCAAATGATAGTATTTTTATGTTTTACATATAATCTTGGGGGCCAGATAAGATGTAAACAAGGGCCACATTTGGCCCCGGGGCCTTTAGTTTGACACATGTAAAGTGTTCAGAGAAGCTATTCTGAAGTTATAACAGCTATAGATGACAGTGTAGTCAGTCTCATTTACAATACTTACAACCAGGCCACCATGGACACCACTTCCTCTTAGATTAGGAGCAAACTCTGCAAGATCCACTGCTCTCAGCCACTCCATGACGCGATGGTTTGACCACTGAACTACCTCAGAAGGAGAGGGCTGTTTCTGGAAACAAATACCAATAGAGATTACCATCACTTAGTCACACATTTTTTTCTTAGGCTTAAAATGGATAAAAGTTTAAGTACCTTACATCCAGTAATGTAGAAAACAAAGGTCTAATAATTTAAATACAATATATTTATATTTTTGCTGCCCTCTTGAGGGAACCTTACACCACTACATCTATTTAACCTCAGGCAGCTCCTTGTGAAAATGATGCCCAGGTCCCACGCCTGCTTACCTCGTCACCTGGCCTACGTCGAAGACAGTTTGGGGTGAACTTGTTGACATGAAGGACATGAATGGCACATTTAATACTGAGATGGTGAAGCTGGCTGGTGACTTTTAGAGTCAATAGATCATTCTGAGCGGACACAAAAAGAGAGTATTAGTCAAGGTCTAGATAAATCTGCTTTCATGCTGATTTGAAGCTTTATATGTACCAGAAATGAGTAATAGGGTACACATAATTTACCACAGTCAGATATTGGATCATTCGACCATCAACACGAGCTTCGTGGAATTGGTCTTTATACTGAGGCAATCCAACATCATCCAACCAACCTGCATGAGAAAAAAAAAAATCTTCAGAATATGCTTCATATAATTATACTTTCAAATTGAATTTGCAGTTTTTCAAATGTGGTTATTTTTGCATTTAATTTTGAAGTCTAATTACATACTGTATAACACACTGTGCATCATTATTTGATTTGTTGTGCGAGACATTTGTAGATGCACTGAAATGAGTATGTAGAGCCTGAGAAATATATAGCACAGATTCTTACGTGTGACCCAGATGTGGTCCAGCTCTGAAGACTTTTCTGTAACTTTGGTGGTGAATGCCCTCAGAGCTAACTGCAGCTTCTTTCTGTGAAGTGGATGCTTCATGCCCATCTCCTGAAGAAATAAATCAGAATAAAGATATGCTTCTACCCAGACACTTCACAATGTTCTTAAAAATATATATGTCTTGTTCGCTTAATAACCTTCTCAAAATCCTGTGGTGTGGCAGACAGAAACGTTTGCCCGTTTTCAACCCACTGTCTGGCAAGGTTGACGTATTGGCCGAGTCCATAGTCCTCCAGCCAGCCACACACCTGCTCTTTGGTCCACTGGCTGAATGGGATATTCATATCACTATAAGAAACGAAAGCAAAGGATGTAAAATTGCTACTGTATTTTTGATAAAATTATGGTAAATTAAACCACATTAAAAGATTTACACTAAACTTACCGTGTAGAGTTGGACTCTGGGGTTCTGGTAAGTCTAGGTCCTGCTGTCGCACGCAAGCCCCCTCGTCTAAACTGTCCAACATCTGGATCTGCAGGCTGAAATCCTCCAGACTGAGTCCTTCGAAGCCTGTATGAATAAGAATAATATATATTTTTTAAATATCTTTAAAAAACGCTACGTGCAACCTTTTTTAAACTAAACCTTAGTGTGTGTGTGTGTGTATATATATATATATATATATTATCTATATATATATATATATATATATATATATATATACATACATTTTTTTTCTTTATTTTAATTTTTTCCCGTTTTCCACACAATTGATGAAAACAGAAAGGCCAAAGGTGTTAGATCTAAATGAATCTGTGTTCTATACGCAGCCGCAGACTGAAATTCCTGCGCTGACGTCACAAAATTAGCAAGCGGAAGTACCCGGATGTCCCGTGAAGAAACAGCGCAAATTTTAAACTCACTTTTTAAACGAATTTTCATTAAATTATCATTTTGTTTGCAACAACGAACATAGTTGAATGATAAATAATATATATATGTTGTGCCAATTTATGCAAAGTTCAAAAATCATGTGAGCCAACCTTTAATTTCCACTACAGCATTCAAATACCTTACAACTGCACTGATGGTACCATTCTTCAACTTTCTTTTTGATCATCTGTGCTGAAGTACTGTGTTGATAAAGTGTTCAATGAAGCACTTACTTCCCCCAGAGTTTTTTGAAGCTCCTGTTATTCTTCATGTATTCTAGAGAACCCACTGCTCGCTGGCCCGACTGTGGAACTGCCTCACCATGAACAGGGGAATTATCAAGGGATGTTCTGTCATCAACTTTCTCCAACTTTCCTTCAAGAAGTTACAAAAACCACAGGACAATAATGACTGTGCTCGTTTGACTGTACTCTGGAAGTCATGTAGTATTTCAATGATGTGTTTATGTAGCACGAAGGCACTTTACAAGGCATGCTTCATTGTACTGTACCTAATAACACTGTTTTGACTGGTGATATTAAAGAAAATGACAGTTTCCTTTAGCTAAAGCAAAGTAATAGACAAAAAAAAAATCTGATTTCTGTTTTTCCCATTTTGCAGGACGTTAAAGGTGAAGAAAACCTCATTGTAGACTGGTATTTGTACTACAGAGGGATACATGTTACAGACGTAGTTTAGCTAATAATTCATCTGTTTAGGCCCCATACAAAATAAAAAAAGTTAATGGTATAATTTTTATGATAAAGTATGCAGTGTGAGCAAATGTGTAATGTTAGAATCAGGGTGTGGCTGGCGTTCAATTTGGTCAGTCAGGCTGAGGAAGGGTGGAGCTGAGATGAATGTGGTCAGTCCATGCACAAGGGAGTGTGCGTTGGGTAAGAAAGCCTATCCCAGGAGCCATCTGCTCTGTCAGGAGACTCTACAATTAGCCATGATCAAACATGCAGTGGTAGTCTGGTCAGAAGAAAGTGGTTGTAACTCCAAAAATGAACCTTGCCTGCACGCATGGGAAAGACCAGGCTATGATGATCCTGCAGCATGCCAAGGCTCATTGAAGCTCACTACCCATGATATCATAAATTATATTCTGTAAAGCCTTCTGCGTGGATTTACTTTGGATGCAGTCTCCATCTTCACTCCCATCTGGAGATTTTTGACTGTGGGTGTCAGCACTACTGTCTTCCGTCTCATGCTGTTCCAATAAAGAGGAGTTTATGGGCAGAGTTTGACTCCTACTGTCATCTAGGTCATTCTGGGGGGTGGAAAAGAGTCACAAAAAGAGTAACTTTATTAAATAAATAAAAAAGGTCCAATATTTTCTTTGTCTATGAAATATAAAAAATATGTAAAATAAAAAAAAAAATACCTTTGGTAAATGTTCATTTGTCATGTCATTCATGCTACTTGATAATGTCTGCGGCTCGGATCTGTGAAAATAAAAGAATACACTCATACAAACTGTAATATCCAACTAAGAGTAATCAAATCCAAACAAACAGCTGTGTTACGACCTGGAATCGCTTTGTTTTTGGGTTGACAGAAGAGATATTTGTTGGGAGGAAGAACTATTTGTTGAAACCTGGATGGATAAATGCCATACATGGGTAAGTTTGTTTGAAGACACTGAAAAGACGATCCTAAACTCTTTTTTGCACCCACTTCAGACTTCACATCATCGGATTTTGCACTGGAAGAGTCAGCATTCTTCAACAACCCTTGTTCTTCTTCTTCACTACTGCTTGACGGAGTCCAGCCATTCGACAAGGAGCGAACAGATGAAGCTACAAAAACAACAATAGGGAGCATCTTTTCATTATCACAGGAAGAAGGGTGTGTGTTGGTTTGCATTTTGCTTCCAATTTGCCATTGCCAAGATAACATAAATTCAGTTTTGTATGTGTTAGAGTAAAAAATAAAAAAAGAAAAAGAAAAACTGATTACCTTGCCTTGATGTATGAGCAACCTCTCTGAACTGCCTACACTGATTCAGGAGCAGAGTCAGCTCCTCAATGCGACGGTCCTAAAATAAAAAATAATAAAAAAGCAGGAAGGGCTTTAAAGTAAAAATAAAATAAAAAAACGCAATCATTTATCAAAGGTTAAGAAACACACAACTTCACTCAGCTCCTGAACGATACGAGGCTCAAACGCTTCCCTTCCACCATATGGCCTTTACATCAAAGCATTAAATTGGGAGGGGATTGACACAGGTCTGGCTACAAGTCTTAGTTGTGGTAACCAGTTGCACAGATTGTGTATGTTTTGAAGTGGTGCCCATGCCTGGTTTTGCAATGGTTTCCTTAATGTTGCTCACTCCAAAATTAAGCTTGGCAGAGCAGAGCATGCCTAATTGTGGCTTTGCCTGAAATGGTTTGTCTTAGGGTGTGTGTTTGTGTGTGTTCTCTCTAATGTACCATATGTAGGCCTGTTTCTGCACGTCCTTAAAGTCCAAAATAAAGAGGGAGGGAAAAACAAAGAGCCTCTGTTCTAAAAAAGGGTTGAATGACATTGTACAAAAACACAGCTATGTTTGTATTGTTTTAAATAGCACATATGATGTTATGTCATTATTCAGGGCATTTATGCGGTGTTGAAGTAATAACACCTGTGTTGATGCATGTTTCATAGTTTCCCACAGCTCTTTTAAACACAAAGTTATTGAATATTTTTAAATTACTTCTTGTTTACCTTTTCTTCATTGGCAACTACCAGGGACTTCATTCCACTTCGAAGTATCTGCAGTTCATGATCTAGGAGAAGAAGCCAACTTATTATTAATTTAATTGCAGCCACTCATGTTGCTTCAAATTTGCATTTAAAATAGTCTTACAAATAGAGTGAAACAAGGAAGCACATTGTTAACAAGTTAAACAAACTGATTATCTTAAAAAGTGTACTTAAACTACACATTTTCATTTTTTCATTTTTTCATTTATTCATTCATTCATTTTAAAATACAAAAAAAATGTTTACAATAAAACACAAATAATACACAAATCAAAATGAAAAGAAGCAGAAGAAGAATAAATCTTATGATGTCTGCTCCTTTTTGTCTTCAAAATATTTAAAACAAAATATAATATAAAATAAAAGAAATACTAAAAAGAAACATACATCAGCTCAAACAGCAGTTTCTTTAAATTAAATTATACTTGATCATATATCTTCAAAAAACTAGTTTTAACCTTTCTCTTAAATATACACAGAGATCTGTTATTTTTAAAGACATCCTCTAAACCATTCCATAAACCTATACCCTGGATTGAAGTGTACATCTTTCCTTCAAACAGGTTCGAAACCGTGGCTTCACAAACAGTTCTATCCCCTTTAAAAAATAATAACTCTCTCTTTTAACAAAGTTAATTTGAATGTTAGAAGGTAAAATGTTTTTGTGGGCCTTATACATAAATATTAAAATGTGATAATCAACCAATTCATAGAATTTCAAAAATTTCAATTTACAAAACAATATATTTGATGGATGGGTGTAGTCTTTTCTAGCGATAATTCTTATAGCTCTTTTTTGTAAAATAAAGACCGGATTTGTGATTGTCTTACAAGCTTTACCCCAAACTTCAATACAGTAAATCAAATGAGGAAGAATTAATGTATTATATAACAAAAACAGGGCTTTGTCATTAAATAACTCCTTCACTTTATATAGTACTCCAATAGATTTTGAGATTTTTGTTCGTAAGTAATTAATGTGAGTTCTCCATGACAGCTTGTCATCAATGATGACACCCAAAAATTTCACCTCACTGACTTTACCGATCTCAATACCATTTACTTTAAATGAAAGATCACCATCAGTCTTCATATTACTGAATATCATGTAATTTGTTTTCTCTAAATGCAATGACAGTTTGTTTTGTTGAAACCAATGTTGTATTCTTTCAAATTCTGTCTGTACTATGTTCAACATTGTTTTTATATATTTTCCTGAATAAAAAAATGTTGTATCATCAGCAAATAAAATACATCCAAAAAGTTCTGATACATTAACTAAGTCATTCACATATAAAGTAAACAACTTAGGTCCCAGTACAGAAAATTGAGGGACTCCACATGTAATATTACCAAATTTAGATCTTACACCATTAATTTCTACAAACTGTTTCCTATTATTCAAGTAGCTAGATACCCACTGAAGTGCATGACCTCTCAGACCATGTCTACCTAGCTTTTCTAGAAGAATACTGTGATCAATGTTGTCAAATGCCTTCTTTAAATCTACATAAATACTGACACAATAATGGTTTTGATCAATTGCAGTTGTTATGTGTTCTATTAATTCCATAATTGATGTGGAACTGTTGGCTCCGAACCCATACTGACTGCTACTTAAGACACTTTGTTTCTCTATAAATTGATCTAGTCGGGTAACAAATAATCTCTCCAGGATTTTTGAAAATTGTGGTAACAATGAAATTGGTCTATAATTTTCGAACACATGTTTCTCACCATTTTAAAAATCGGAATCACCTTAGCTGTTTTCATATTGTCGGGGAATATACCAGTTGAAAGTGATAAATTACAGATGTATTCAATCACATAACCAATTATATTTTTTACAAGCATAATGTCCATGTCAACCCAGTCTTTTGATCTCTTATCAGCAATTTTTTTTACCATATTCAGTATTTCTTCTTTGTCAGTCTCAACAAGAAGCATACTATTGGTACAATTTGTAACTGTGTGGTTTACAATCGCATCAGTTTTTGGTATTTTTGCTGCAAGACTTGGGCCAATATTCACAAAATATTCATTAAATCCATCCACAATTTCACTCTGGTCATACATTTCATTTCCGTCCTTTACAAAATACTTAGGAGTACATGTTCTTGTTTTCTGATTTTTCAAGACACCATTTATTATTCTCCATGTGTCTTTCATATTTCCATTACTTTTATCTAATAACTCACTATAATATTCCTTCTTGTGTTTTCTTATTATCCATACCAACTTGTTTTTGTATTTCTTATATCTCTCTTCAGTTTCTTTTGTTCTTAATTTCAAGAAGCATGAGTACAAGTTGTTCTTTTTTTTTACATGCATTTCTTAACCCTTTTGTCATCCAAGGTTTATCAACAACGCCTCGTTTTATAATTTTTTGTTGTACACAATTTTTTTCATACAGACCTACTAATATATTCATAAATACATCATATGCTCTATTCACGTCACTAACATACACATCTTTCCAATTTTGCTTTAACAAATCATTTTTTAATTTATCCAAGGATTTTTTTGACGTGTTTATCATCTTTTTCTTGTTTGTGTCTATTTTTGTACTACGTTGGTCGTTTTTGTAAATTGTGAAGACAGGTAAATGGTTGCATACATCTGTAGTCAGAATGCCACTTATTATGTCTTTATTTATTATGTTTGTAAAAATGTTGTCAATTGTTGTGGCGCTATGAGATGTTATTCTTGTAGGTTTTGTTATCAATGGATGAAGATTTTTGCTGTACATTGAATTTATAAATGTACCAATGTTATTTGCTTCTGTTTTGATACCCAGATCAATATTATAGTCTCCACATAAAAAACACTGTCTTATTTGATGCCTTTTCCAGTAACTTCATGACGTGATCAGTGAATAGCTCTATATCTGAGTCTGGTGGTCGATATACACAACTTATTAATATATTTTTTGAATTGCTATTTTGTATTTCAATTGTTATTATTTCAATAATATTATCTACTACTACTGACATTTCATTAATTTTTTTACAGTTGATTTCTTTATTAACATATATAGCTACTCCACCTCCTCTTCCTTTGATTCTGTTCATATGGTAAAATTCGTAGTCATCAATATACACGTCATTCATATTTCCTTCATTAAGCCATGTTTCCGTGAGTGCTATTATATTAAAGTTCCTATGTA